>VZRE01014208.1:238317-281231 GCA_013396775.1 Cephalopterus ornatus
TTCAATTAAACCTCGGTGATGAAATGCCGGGAGCCCTGGGATATGTGTTTACCGAGAAATAACTGAAATTACGCGTGGAAAAACATACGAGATAACACTTAGCTCTTCCTTTTAGGAAAGACGCGTTGAAAGCTGTAACGATTGATGCGCTGGCTTTTCCCCCCTCTGGGCCCTTTTAAAGGGCTGGTGGTGGGCTGGGGGTTGCGATTTGCTGCTTTTCAGAAGCCATGGCAGTCGCGTTAAGATCTCCGAAAAGAATTGTGTAATAGGTAGAGTGCAAAAAAGTGAGATAATGGTAATTCTCAAAGGAATACATGCTTTAAATTAAAAAGCCACAGTGCTGCTGATGTGAGCATTATATTAATGCTTGTATGACACAATCCTCAAAGCTCTTTCTTCTTCCTCAAGCTGTTTACTTCACCCTTGGAAGTGAGGGCTACGTGGTGCCCTGGCACGGCCGGCACAGATTGTAACTGAAGTTATGACTGTGGGTACCTCACACTCTTGGAAAAAGTCAGGCTTTTGTAGTGCACTTCTCATGAATAATCTGCCCTTTCTACGTGGGAGAAAGAAGGTATTGGAATGTGGCAAGACTTTATTTGGCTGCGCCTGTGGTGGGTGAAGCCCTGGGCATCCTTGCCAGTGGGCTACAGGTGTGGCAGGTTGGCACACAAAAGTCAAGTGACCCCACTCCTGTGTGGCAAGAAGATGCTGCAGCCCCCTTTCAGCTGGCAGGGGGAGGAGTGCCACTGGTGAGATCTCATCTTTTGTAATACTTGGGTAAAGTTCAGGCTGCAAACCTTCTCTGTGGCTGTTTGTGCTTTCTGTTTAAACAACACAGAACTACTCGTTGCCCTGTTATTATTGCAGAGAGGCTGGTCAAAAGCCACCCTGTTGTCAGATGCCCCTTGCAAGCGTAAAGGCTAAAGAGCACTGTCTTCATACTGGCCCTCCTTACCTAGAAAATGTTTCTACATTCTTCAAAAGCTAGAAGTGCTGTATGATGGAAGAGGATTGAGGCAAGGAGGCTCAAAAAATTACCAGACTGAATTCCCAAAGCAGTTTGATGTCATAAACTAAGTCGATTGTACTGAAGGGGGAGAGCCTTGTTACTTGTGTGGGTCAAGTATAACACTTGCTTTCAAAATTCATCTTGGCTGTATAATAAGAACTCATTTATATCCATATTTTATAAACGTTAAAAAGGGTATGAAATCCTGCCATGTGCCTTTGTAGTAATTCAGATTAATTTATCAGTCTGTTTGACCCCCATGTTCTTCTGTTTACGTTTCCAAAGCAGAGTTGTACCTTCTGAGCATGTTGATGTGAGTGAAATTTCCTAATCCTGGGTGGATTGCATATATACAATTTCAAAAGATGAGCAGTGAGTTACAATTGCCTGAGCTACGGGTTAAATAGGTGATTTCCTCCATTCTCTCAACTTCTGTGCAGAACTGTGGAGGAGAATTGTGTTTGAGAGAATGTCAAAGCCTGCCTTTGCAAGGCCACGGCTGACAAGTCCTGTCCCTGTTGCGGCATATTTCTACCTTTCTGCGGTAAACTGTTTCCTAGTGTTTTTTAAATGTATTTCGTGTTTGCCCATCTGTCTGTTGAATCTACTGCTGGGCAGATGGGCCAGGGGCAGGGCTACTGCTATTGCATCCTCCGCAGTGAGAGCTGAGGGATGACTTCTCGCCCTCAGAACCCTCTTACAGAGCAGCCCTCTCCAGTAACGCAGCTCACGTTTGTGCTGGCTGCTGACAGGAGAGGAGGAGGTCTAGCCGTGCTATCAAATGCTGCTTCCTGTTGAAACTCGTAGTTCACATTTATAGCTGTCACCACAAAAGGCAAATGACATTTTTACATGGAAAGCTTTCAGAGTGGTGCTCAGAGGGCTGATAAATGTGCTTTACAATTCTGGATGAGGTTAGACTGACTGCAGGAAAGATCTAGCGCAGTGGACCAGCTAACTGTTTTTATTTCTTAAATATCTTCAGATGTGATTGTATGTGCAGTGGGGATTTTGTCTAACAGGGTAGCTGTGCAAATGATGCAAGTACCTAATAAGTAGGCATAAATATTAATATACAATGTGGTTTTATTTTTTTGCTTTGCTCTAGTGCTGCACGGAACCAGGACTATGGCACTGGCACAGATGAAGGACCAGATGCTTTACTTGTGTGCTCAAGGATTTGGTGCTCTGCCCACCATAACCAAACCATGAGGTCAAAAATTTGCAGCATTTTTCTTCTTTTTGTGCGTCTCTTTGACAGCACCATTTGCAAAAACAAACTTGTTCTGTGAGCCTGTATTCAGTATCATGTTTTGCACACAGTGACAGTCCATCCAGATATCTGCAAATCTACTTTGCAGCAACACAATCTGCTTACCAAATTAAATAAGTGCAATCAGAGGGATTTCAGTAATCTCTTGAGAGCAGCTTTGTAATGTAAATGAGTTCGATTGCCACCGATAGCCGTTTGCCAGAAGAGCTTGAGGATTTTGGAGATGGCACCTAAATAGTACTTGGAAGGTTCACTGGCTGCAGAAATGTGCCTTCGCTGGTTTTCCCAGGCTGAAGGACAGCAGTTACCGGGATGTCTGCATGGACAGGGAGAGATGAGTGGCCGCACGTGTGCTTTTGGCTGACAGAATTCAACATGGCTCATCACGGACATGAGATGTTACCTGTTGTTTCCTGCCTGCAGTTAGTCAAGGTGTAAGAACCAAACATTTAACAGGTGGCTAGGTGGTTTCAGAGTGGAACAATCGATTTAATGATAGCCCGCCAAGCACTCCAGCCCATGGGAATAGTAGAATAATAGAAATAGTTTGCGATTAGTTTTTATTTTCAGTATTAAATTCTTTTATTGAATCATAGTGTTTAAAAGGAAATGTAAGATTAAATATAAACAGTTTGCATTTTTTTTCTCCTCCTCCTTTGAGTTTTTGCATCTAAGTTGATAAAAGGGCTGTTCAACAAAGAGTTGGGAGTATTAGATGCAGATTTAGCCAAGGCATAACGTAGAAACCGGATTTGCAGAGCTTGCTCTAGAGCAGCTAACTTGGGTTTGCTCAGCCACCTTGCCTCTTTCTAGTGTATGTCCTAGCTAGAAAGACATGTATGTGTTTTATCCAGCATGCATGATGTGATAGCAGGACCTTGTCTGCTTCAGGAATCAAACATGTAAAAATTATAATAGCTGTGTCTATTCTTTTAGTCATGGGCTAGTTCATATGTAGGGGAAAAAAAATCTTTTTTCCTAGCACATCATGTAATGAATTTTGGGAGGGGTGCCAAGCATGTTCTCTTTTCTACTTTTTGTTCAAAGGTGTTCTGAATGAGAATAATTAGCACCACAGAGGATGTGACAGTAGCTATGTATTTTCTACCTAATTTTAAAAGGGTTTTCCGTCAAAGATATACTTTAAAGTTACTAGAGGTCTAGTATCTGGCCTTGAAAATATGATGCTTGCATACAGGTCTCTAACTACTACCATTTCAACCAAGTCTACAAACTTGTTTTAATGCATGAGATACTTTCCAGATTTGGACTGTTCTGGGGCCCCACTCTGTCCTTTCACACATTTGTCAAGGAACAATAATATATTTGATGGATGCTGGGTGTTAACACATGTTGAGGGAAACTTTCCTCCAGCCAGAGCACTTTGAATCCAGTTGTCATCATTGTGTTCCTTCTGGATTGATGTTAATCTTCTGTGATGCTGCTGGGGCTAGAAGTGGACTCAACAACTTTCAGTTCATATGCTCTTCTACACAGCAAGTGAAGGAAACAACCTTTCTTAATTCAAGAAATTGTTCTGCCATATCATTCCAGATGGTTATGAACAATCCTAGCAATTCAACACTTGTTAACTTTTGTTTTGCATCTTATTTGGGTAATTGTTTAAAATGTTCAGAAAGAGGGGAAGGTGACTGGCAACCCCCAAGGGAAAGAGGGTATGTGTACTTCAATAGCAGATGACTTTTTAGTTTTTCTTGTTTTCTTGTATTGTGTAACCTGTCCGTGAGAACGCTGAAGCCCCTTGGGGTTTGAGTGTTTTGCTGCTGGCTCGTAGCTTGCCCATGTCCTCTGGGCTGCTCTGTTTTGATAAAACATGACTTGTAATTTAGAAGAAAATTATGTAAATTAAGATGTTAAGTTCTTACCAGGGCATTGCAAACTTCAGTTTTAAAGGTCAGCTTAAAGAAAACATAATCTTTTTGATGTTGTACTTTTGGGGTGATTTTAATTGGCAGAATGGGCAAGGGGGCACACTGATGATGATGATAATATTTAACAGAGAGCAGCATGAGCTCTGTTGAGTAAAAGTGGGCAATAAAGTCTTTGAATACCATTATCTTATACTCTTAAATTTTAATCTCAGAATAAACCAACTAATCGCTTTAGTACCTGTTACTAGTTATATTACTATATATACTGTTTGACACAAAATGTTGCAATCGCGAGCCATGTCCAGGGAGGAGGATGTGATACTTCCAATCCTGTGGCAAAATGTGTTCTCTGAGTGATCTCAATGAACAGTTTTTTTGCTACAAGTTTTATATTACTGCTTAAGATCAGTCTGGCTGCTGCTTTTGATTCCCATATAGAGGGCAAAAATGCATTTGTGATGTGTGGTTGTCTCTTTCTATTGTGTCTGTGCTGGTGGTACCCAGGCACTAATCTGTATTGATATACCTTTGCTTTTAATAATCATATATTTTATATATTTATTTACCATTCTTTTATTTGAGGATCAGAAAATTCTCTGCCAGGACCTTAAGGGTTTTTCAGGTAGCTGGGGTCTCACTTGAAAGCTGTGTTGAATTGTGATTTTTGGATTAAATTGCCTTGAAAGATTGTTTCCAACACCACTCTTTGCTGCCTGCCATCTGCTCCAAGGGCTGTTTCTTTTTTCAGCTGTGAAACACAGCCAATTTGGCCCCTGTTCCTCAGGGTTGGGAGGAAGAGCTTCTCCCCAGCTGTTGCCGAGGGGAATTCCCTGCAACTCTTAAATGTCCCAGAAAGGGGTGAAAGCACAATGAAGCCTGACAAGGGACATTTGCAGGCAGAACCATGCTCAGTGAACTCTGTTCAGTTCGGGTCAGAATATCTGTCAGTTCTGGGCTGAGCTACGTGGCTGAGTAAGTTGGTCCTGAGTGTGCGTCAGAGGCAGACTCGGAGCTTTTCCTGTACCCCTTCCCTTCCCCAGTTCTGGCCGAGCAAGAGTGTGACATGGAAAAACCAGGGGCTGAGTCTAGGGTTAGATTTGAAGGCTTGGATTTTGTTGTGGCCTTGACATTATATGCGAATTCTTTCAGATCCATGCCAAAAATGAGAGCAAGACCTCTTAGACGAAGTATTTTTCTTCTCACTCACAAGCTTGGTGTGTTGCATGTGAAAATCTATAAGGCCCCCAAATCCCAGACCTTTATTTTAGGGCAGCTCCCCATGGTTGTTGATGCAGAAATAAGGGATTTTTCTGGGTAGGAATGTTTTTGTTTGGTTTGTTGGGGTTTTTTTTTGGCTGCCTGAAAAATATTAGAATCTTAAAAATTAACCTATGCTATACTCCTTTTGTCCTTCCATGACTAATTTTGGGCTCAGCGAACAGAGTTGGCTATCAACTTTTTTCAAAACACCAGCTATATGTATTTTTCTTTAGGCCAGATCTTGTAAATTGAATTATTTTATATTCCAGTAGTTTTTTTCCCTTGTTACTGTGCAAATCCTGGGTCCCACTTCTGTAATGCCGCTAGAGATTTCCATCTTCATAACACCACTGTAGCGCTTGCTCACTGTATTTTCACTCTTTATCTGCTGTAAGTTTTGTGTTTGCTGTGTCTCAGTTGCAGGGTGTTAGAGTCAGATGTTCCTGCTGTTCTTTAAAGAAGGACCGCATCATCATACAGAAAGTTGGAGATGATAGTTTCCAAACTGTTCAAGTCTGTATCCATGACACCCACCCATTCCTCCCATCTGCTAATTCCCCCACCTTTGAATGGATGAGGTGCTGGTGTCAGTGCCAGGGCACCTTCCTGTGCTGCTGCTGTTATCCCTTCTTCCATCACTGCTCCCACCCCTAAATGGTGTTGAACTTGACAACTGGCTCATTTCCTGGTGTTTTCATTTGGAGAGCTATCTGCCATTTCAATTGCAACATGAAACTTAATTCAATAAACAAACTCAATATTTGACATTCTAATAATCAAGGAATGACAGAGAGTACCCTTCTCTCAGGGCTGCCCAGCCAGGAGGACAGGTGTGGGTACATTCTGTACATGTTTCCTTTATATAATGCTATCATGGAGGACCTTCATGCTCCTTCATTCTCCTCATGGGAATGCTCACAGATGCTACCTGTACTGCTGCTGACAGTAGATAATGTTATTATAAATTCTTTTATATATATCTTTTGTATATATATTTGTCATTTTTATATTATATATAAGTGTATTTTTATATGCAAACATAAAAAGTGTTTATCAGCCAGCAGCCAAGCCCGCACCAGCCACTCACTTCCTCAAGGTAAAATGGGGGAGAAAATCAGAGGACTAACAGTGAGAAAGCTCATGGATTTGTGATAAAGACCGTTTAATAAGCAAAACGAAGTAGAACAAGGAATTAATTTCCTACTTCCCGTTGCAGGTAGGTGTTCGGCCACCCCAGGAAAGCAAGGCTCCATTGTCAACTCCATCAGGGCTTTCCATGATACTACTTGGGAAGACAAATGCCATCACTCCAAACATCCCCCCTTCCTTCTTCCCGCAGCTTTGTGTGCTGAGCATGACCCCACAAGGTCTGGAATATCCCTTGAGCTGGTTGGGGTCAGCTGTCCCAGCCGTGTTCCCTCCCAATTCCTTGTGCACCCCCAGCCTACACACTGCTGGGGTGGGATGAGAGGCAGAAAAAGCCTTGACTCTGTGTAAGCACTGCTCAGCAGCACAAACCCAAAACTTAGCCCCAAACTAGTTACTGTGAAGAAAATTAACCCTACCCCAACCAAAACCAGGACAACCTGTCTTACACAGCGTCCATCTGTCTTTAATTTTCGGTGTGAACCTGTGGGAATCCAAAAGCAAAACATGCGGTGGTCCTGAGATGAAAAGAATGCTGATGTATCTGAAAAAAATGCAAATACTTTATGAACTATAATCTCACAATTTTATATATATATATTCTAACATAAAAGGTAATTTAATGAAATCTTCTGAAAACAAAACAAAAAGAATGGCACTGCCAGGAAACAAGGAAAAAACTATTTGAGACAAAGCACGATATGCAACTGTTTTTAGTCCTATAAAGGCTGTAGTAAAGTTAAAATTACTTTATGTTGCATTAAAAAAAAACGAAGAGGAAATGTAAGAACTTTAAATTAGCAAAGTTTCCTAAAGTAAGTTTATATTAGTGGTGTAGTAAAAACAGCATTTATTGTGCTGTGTATTGTTATCACAGAGTGGAAGTAACGGGCACGCCTGTCATGCACTGTTCATTTTGCTCTTTAGGTTATTGCCCTTTCTTTCCCTTTTTTTTTTTAAATTAAAAAAAGAAGGTTGTTTTATTGTGTAAGATATTTTTGATGTTGATACTCTGCTTCTTTCTCTGTGTGTAAGAGGCCTGACTGGGTTCTCTGGATGCTACAGCAGTGCAAATGATTAGTACAAACACTGCTGGGAGATTATTACAGCAAAGGCAGCACCAGATTATGGAGAGAAGGGTGGCAGCAGCATCCAGGAATTCCTGAGCTTTCTGCTCAGACCAGCCACCAGCTCTGCTCAAGTAAATTGCTTCACATCTTGCTGCTCGTATCCTCATTACTTAGAGAAAATAATACTTTCTCAGTGTAGTGTAAGGTGACTATAGATAATAGAGAACCTCTACAAGTCTTTAAATGGAAGAAAGTGTTATTATTAAACAGGTTTGATTCTTTTTCCATCATGCACGTCTTTGTCTTAAATCTTATTTGCAGGGGAAAAAATCCACATTACTTGAGAGATTACACTAATTGTCTTTTTCAGGAATTAGACTGATATTAATTTAGCATTAGACTGACGTTAATAACACAAAGTGTGGCTCATAGATGGGAGATGCTGCACACGGTATGTATAGCTGGAGTACTGGAAACAGAGCAATCCCTTTTGGGTCACCAGATAACCAGTGAGAACTGCAGAGCAGCACAAATGTCCTCTCCTGATTTGCTCTCCCTCTGTCCCCAGAATGATTTTGTTGTACCCCTACCAGAGTGGGTATTGTGGATTTGAATGAATGCATACGTTATTCTTTTGCAAAGAACTCCCATGTACAGTTTCTAATTAAGTGACTTTAATCATTCCAATTCAATCAACCTACATAAGCATCAAATATCAAAAAGGAATCTCTGCTCCCGTAGTCCTTCGCTGCCTCCACAGAATTGTTCTCAGCAATATAAATGATGTTTGTTCTCCTGTTACTGCATCTCCAGATAATGAGCAGTTTTATTATAGCTGAAGCATTATCCCAGCATGTATTTGCAAGAAGTATATGACAATGAAATAGTAATTTTTCATTATTTTTATTAATATCTTTAGACCATCTATGCATCTGATAAATATTTATACTCAGCTTTATATAGAAATATGTTCCTCTTTTCTAAATTACCCTCCAATGCAGTTGCTCTTTATGACTTTCTTTTTTTCCTCTTTTTATCCATCATAAAGCTGTTTGTAAGGTCATCTCAGTATTTTGCATGAGCCCTTTTTCTTCTTTATGTTTGTTGGGAATGTGTCCTATGGACAAAGGAAGCATTATCTAGTTAGGGTAATTTAAAATTTTACTTCAGATCTATTACAGACTGCTACAAAGTATTTTGTTTTCTTTTAATCTGTATCTTAGTGCTAAAATTAAAATGATACTTTTAGAAGCATTACTTAATGATCTTGTTTTCAAGGAGAATGTGTCATAAACAGGGGTATCATGAGATATTCCAAAAGATTCTGTTTCTTGCAAGACTTGTTCCTTTTTTATTTGAATGTCCCCCATCACACAAGGTTCATTACTACTAATTATAGAAAAATCTTTGTTGTAGTACCATTTATGTAGTACCTTTATGATTTATGATGCTGTTCCCACAAGGGAGGAAAAAACACCATCAAACCCCAAACAAACTCTCTATTTGATTATATTGTTTTCTGCAAAAAGAAACTGAGGCAGCAAGTTTGGACAATCTGGGAGAGAGACTGCACCAAAATACTTTGTGTAAGTAGTGCCTCATTATTTTCAGGGGTGAAAAAACGAGAATGAGAGATTGGAGTGCCAGAGGGATGCGTGTGGGTCTCCTGTTTGTCCTTATTTTTAAACCTATATCCTATTTCACAGCAATTATTATATATGAGGCCAGTTCTCCTGATGTGGGAATTGTTTCCTTCTACTGCTGTTATATTTATATTGGTGATTGTGAGATGGACAATTCACATGAAATGCACTCTCCTTTTTTAATTTTGGTCTCACCTAAAAATAGAGGTTCTATATCAGAAAGTGTAAGAGAAAATAATGAGATGAAATACAGAAAGGAAATGTTAAGCAGCAAGAGAAAGACCAGCTATATTCTGTCCAAAAAAATCTTATCTCTGTGTAGCACTTACCACTAATTATGAGGAAATACATTGCCCTCTAAAACCTTGACAGTTAAAATCCAGCTGTTTGTTGCTGCATCCTAATCCTTTTTGCCTTATAGGTTTCTGGACTGATGAAATTTTAATTTAATGGATGTTTAGTGAACTTATTTGTAGAATTGTGAATCTCCCTGCCACAAATCAAAGTGTGAGGAACACTGTCTTAGTGACCACAACAGGCTCACGGGTACATATTTCTTGACTGCCCCTCGTTCCATGCCAGGAGAGAGTCACTGGTGATCTGGGCAATATGGAAAATGTATGTGGGATGGGCCTGTTTTCTTTCTCATTTAAGAAAGTAAAGACGTGTGTCTTCACTGCAGATCTTTTCAGGCAATTTGAAGTGCAAGATGTACATATTTTAAACCTATTTATGATAGTCCTATGTATTTTTTGTTAATTTACTGTTGAATGTTTGGATTCTCAAGTATTTGCTATTATCTTTTCTTCTCAAGTGAAAGTTAAACATGGCCTTGCACAAATCTGGGTATGTTAAATGTAATTGGCAGGATTATTGATATTTACAGGCATGCGCTATTTCAAAGGATAGCATTACAGTGAGTCATTTTTCACTTAATCATCCTTTTTTCTTCTGCCAGTGTAGGCTAAGCTAACTCCACTGATGGCTAAATGAGAATTTGAACCTATATTTTTATTGCCAGTGATGTCAGAATTCATATGAAGGAATTAATATGAAGCCTTTTATATACTGAGTGGAAAAATATAGTGCAGCGAAAAGCTACCTGTTTACGTGGCGGTCTCGGTATTGAGAAAAATCTGCTATGCTTCACAACTTCTTATTGTATTATAGGGGACCCAAGAGAGTTTGACGCCGTTAGCAAGTGCGAGAATGAACGCAGAAGTGTTTCAACAGATGTCAGAATTGTGCATTGTTTTGTATTTCCCCTGTTTTCAAATACTTCTGCTTTTAACAACACCTTTGTCCCGCCAGAAGGAAAAAAAAATTCAGTTGTGTGCGTATGTACAGTATTTACTTATATGTTGCAAGGCAGCTTTGTCCTTCCACGGTGTGCTCCACACGGGCAGCACGGAGCTCTGTAGCAGCTGTAGTGACACAAAGGCACTACAAAACAAAAACAACAGCCTAAAGCCTAGATTTAAAATTCCCAACAGGTGGAACAGAGCTTGTTGCATTTGCCGGTGTGTTGCAAGGCTTTTTAACTACTGTAAAGAAAAGCCTTTTGTTGCTATTTTCAAACAGAGCCTAACATTTACTAGGGAGTTAATTATTTAAGAAAAAAACAGTAGTTACTAAACAGGAGAAAAAGTTTGGCAACTGTAGGTGAAGGAAGGAACTTGTGGTTAAAGATGGTAAAATATCTTAGCATGTCTATGGGTAATATTGTGAGTCTTGTATGTGTCATGTAAAGCATTGAACAAATCAATAATTTCCAAATTTACCAAAGCTTTCGTTTGGCTTCAGTGGTACATTAAAACGATGCAAGTATCGTAACAGTTGTAATTTTGTTTAGTTTAAAAGAATGGCTGTTAGCAGAATTGTTCTGTATCAGAAGTTTGGAGATGTTGAACTGATGTTTTGTAAGGCATGAAATGGATTTTTTTTTTTTACAAGGAGAAGGAATGTTTTTTTCAACTGCCTACTTATAAGTTGATGTTTATGTGCAGTTGTATTTTGTCTATAAATAATGTTATAAAAAGTTATTGCCTGTGCTTTAAAGAGATTTTTGGATTCTTTTGAGAATGTGTTCATCTTCCCTTTTGTGCTTGGAGGTGAAAATGGTTTTGACTATAAAGTGTACTTTTGTATGTGTTTTTTCTTGCAGTTATAGGGTTGGCTGTCTTTTACCTGTACTGATTAATAGAAAACTACAAGGTCTACCTTCATCCAAATTTTTGATTGCAGCACATCAGCTTATAAACTTCAAAATTTAAGATACTGTTGAAAAAAATTGATGCTGAAATGCATTAATATTATATCCCTTTCCTCTTGATTTGTGTATAAAGCTTCCTTGAAGAACTGCATTTTCTTTTGATGCCCATTGCAGAACTGTTTTGTATCCTGTGCCTTTTGTCCTCACATGTTGAGGTAGCCTTTGCCTAATGCAGTTGTCTTTACTTTTGGCTCTTTCAGGCCAATGTCTCTGACCACAGGGTAAATGCTTAAGATCTAATTAGTTGCAATGGTCAATACTTCTTTCTTCCCTCAATAATTCTGAAAAAAACCTGAAAACTGAAAAGCTGACTCCCAAAGGTGATTGAAACTTGTAATTTCTTTTTGCTCGACGTGAAGTTACATAATCCTTCCGCACATTACAAGGTTGTCCTGTGGCATTAGGGTATTAGTACTAATGGAAAGACACAGTTATTACAAACAATTCCGAATTTCACGGTGTGTATCTTAATAGCAGAAAGGGATTTTCTCATGATTAAAGAGAAAAATGGGTGGCAAAATAAGGAAGAAATGCTTGTTACATATGGGGATCCCCTAGAGGCTTAATTACTGAAAAAAACAAATAGGAGGTAAATGTTCAAGATGTTTACAGGTTAAACATTCCATAAGTATCTTTTAAATAAGAGTATCTGCAGCCTTGGAGCAGCTAATTGCTCAAGAATCACAGCCATTTACGCTGCCTCATTTTCCCCTGGGATCGACACTCACAACAGGATAATTCTTACCCTGATATAAGTGTCACAGTAGGGATTCAGGGTAATTTGCTGATATGATATCAAAAATAGCATTAAGGTAATTACATTTTGCACTTGTAATGTTTCGCAGGCAATAAATAATATAACTGAAAATTCCTCTTTAATTTTATTTTTTGTTGTTTTTGTAGTAACCTGGCTTTTCCCCACCGGAACCACTTTCTTTATTTTAATCTCTCTTTTTCCACTTAAGGTACAGCCGTGAAGTTACTCAAAAGTTTTGAGGCTTTTTTAGCATCTACAACAACAAATTCTGTCCAATTATCAGAATTGAAGAACAAACTGAGGTAGGTATTACGCTGTTTAACTTGTGAGATATTCTGTGGACTGAGCTGATCCATTGTGTGACCTGTCCTCAGCACGGTTCCACTTGTTTTCTGGAGAATAAGTGAAATGTGTAGATTGTTGTTGTTGTTTGAATGTATTTCAGTTCATAAAATTAAATTTTTGTGTTGAAAAATTAAATTATCTGTAACACTAACTTGTGAATTGTGCAACCTATGCAAGGAAGCTCAGTATTTGCAGCTTTTAGGATTATCTCGTCATCCAGTTGGTTTTTTACAGTCCGGGGTGATGAAAAAGTGACTACACCAAGAAAACCAGGCCCTAGATTTTTAGAAATTGGTATAGAGATCTGGGTTTAAATTGAGCTCCTCTAGTTTATGCCATGTGACAGAATGATCCAAATGTTCCTTACCTGGGACAAAAGAAGTGGACTTAATTATCATTTAGACTCAGCTTGACCAGAGATTTTGCAAAGCTCTGTAGTGAGTTGGTGGTGTTTCTTTGAAATCTTTTATCAGTTTCTGGGAAATGCCCAAGCCCTGAGAAGCACTCTCTTACTGACGTGTGATATCTTATTTAGGTGATACCTATCATCTTATTTAGATGATATCATCCTATTTAGATATTTTAGATTAGGCTTACAACTTCGGCATTACAGAAAGGATGATTGCTCGTTAAATCCTGGTCCAGAGAAGCTAAGGTATCCCAGAGATGACAAATATGGGGGATCAGACTTCAAGCTTTCGTGACGTAGTGTAATGCAGACAACTTGAAGAACTGATGGTGATGTTCCAACTGGCCGGTGTGACTGGTGTGGTGGTTGGCCTGCAAAGCCTTCACGAGCTGCCCCACTGGAAGCTGCTCTGGAACCGGCTGTGAGTTGGCTCTGCTTCATCCAGGCCTCCATTAACTTCCTGCAGGGAAAAAAACGGTGCTTGTTTGCCTGACTTTGAGGGACTCACTGACCGTTGTTGACTGTTTCCTGCCAAAGACTGGTCATGAAAATAAGGAGACGAGTCCATGTTGGACTGAATATTTGGTTTTGTAGCTGTTATAATTTCAGTATCGAGAAACAACTATTTAAAAAGAGATTACTCTTCATTACGAGAGGCACTCTGAGCACCTCAGAATAAAGCCTCGAATCAAAGGCTGATACAGATGATATGTTTGAGGACTCTCCTTCAATGGGCTGAGTCACACAGAGAAAAAAAAAAGGCACATTTGAATATAATTTCATTTTGCCATTGAACAGTGCTAGGGACCCATTTTGCAGATAGACAAATGCTTGTCATTACTTTATGCTCAAAGGCAACATTGAAAGTGACCTGGAACAGGCAGGAACTGACTTTTTTCTACTAATATGATATGAAAGTTTTATCGTATTAGGAATTTTCTGTCATGGTGGATTAGTATCAGGTCATATTAATGTTCGTTTTTACTAACTTACAATGAAATGTGCTAACGTGACTACACTATCACATGAGAAAAAAAGCAGGATGATTTTATATTAATGTGATACCATAGAAAGATTTCAATACCTCTGTCCCATGACAAGTAGGAAGAAGTTAAAAATAAAATAAAATATAATGGCTTGGGACAAGGAGTTTGTGTGGGTTTTTTTTTTCCCAGGGATGGAACTCCTTCCCTCACCCTCCCTGCCCCCAACATCATGTCCATATTTGTTTAATGGTTTCTGGATTTTTGAAGTGATTAATTTTGAAGCGGTTTGGGCCTGATTTTGTAATTATGGTTGCTCTCCCATTTCTGGCTAAGTCATTGGGAGCTGCAAATACTGAGTACCTATACAAAACAGCACAAGGTGTTCCAGGCTGATTATCCCTTTACTTTCAGCAAAGCAAGTGTTGACTTCTAAAAATGTTGACCTAGAAGCCAAATTAAGAAAAAGAAAAAAAAGGAGGGAAGGGGGAGGAAAAAAGAAAAAAGAAAAGCCATCATATTGTGTCCATGCTCCATTATGCACAGAATGCTGTGGCCAGAAATAATTAACAGGCACAAAGGGTGGCAGTTAGTCATTTGGCTGTATGATTGTACCTGCAAGGTTTCTTTCATCTGGAGCCAAAATCTGATAAAAATGGATAATGTTTGAAATGTTCAGTCTTATCTAAATTATGACCAGAAAAAGCTTGGGTTTAATCTTGGCTCCAAATCTCATACAGGACGAAGTAGATGAGTTTGGCTCCTAGACTTAAATTCAAGTCATCTCTAATTCTGAAAGTCTGCATTATGGCTTTCTGTGTTCCCTTTTGACACAGCTGATATTCCTAAAAGCTTTGGTCTAAGAGAAAAGGGATCAAAACCTTCCAAAAACTCCAAAGAAGTGATAAATTAAAACAGAATTATTTTCAAAAGTGCAGGATTTCTTCATTGGATGATATCCATGAAATATATCTGGTTTTCCCTGTAGAAGAGGATGAAACGTTATTTAGATCAAGTCAGAGGACGTGTGCTCTCCTCTTGTTGCACGTGTAGCCTCTTCTTCAGGCTCTTGGCAGGTAAGGGGAGGAGAACACTGCCCCCTCACCCCCCTTTTTCAGTGTGAAGGGAACAGCTGTGTTTTCCAGTTGCTACTCTAAGTAATATCAGTGCCCCTGTGACTGGTCTGGAGCCAGTGGTCCTTTTGCTGTTTGTCATACTTGCCCTGCGTGGCTCGTGCAGTGACACCTTCCAGGAGGCCTGTGGAGCTGCAGGGAAGGGCTGGAGGTGTTGTGACACCTCTTGTGTTTTCACACCTACAAATCAGACAGGCCTTCGTGCTGGAAAGAATGGGAAGGGCAGGCAGGGCTGGTGGGCTCTCAGCCTGTGTCACAGGACAGGACAGTCTCCATCAACTGAACCGGAGACTTCAGCGCTGCTGTCAAGGTGGGGAACAAGTCTCCCACCGATCCAGGTTGTTCCAGCTGCTTTTATGACCAGGTCATGGCATTGTCAGATATATAAAAAAGGTGGACCCAACCCGGGAAATTTAGAACCTGAAATGCTCTACAAGCAAATCTAATCCATGGCTCAGCACAGGGGTAAAATCCAGCTGGTTGCAGATACTGTGGAGGGGGTGTGGAAAACCAAGTCGGGCTTGGTCTTTCTGAGACATGTAGAAGAACACTGTATTAGAGAGGAAAAACTCTGAAGTTTTTATGTCAGCATATTGAAAACATGTTTGTTAATCACTTGTAGCCATTTAAAAGCTCTTGCAGGTTAGAGACCCTAGGCTCTTAATCCTGGCGCTGTCCCTGTGGGTTCAGAAGCTTCTCATCAGAATGGCCTCAATTAAAACAGCAGCACCACTATCTGTAGATTACTGCATTCCATCATTTATACTGTGTTATCTCTCTCTTCAGACTGACTTTTAATTTTTATGTTTGCAATTATAAGTGATTTATAGGAAAATTCATTGCACGACCTGTCCAGAATCATTAAATTCACCTAGGTTGAATAACCTGATGTTCACCTGGAAATAAGCACATCAGAGACGTTATCTTACTGAATTTTAGCTACCTTAGAAGTATAAAGCTTATCTTTTATTCTTTTTTTTGTTTGTTTTTTTTTTTACTCTCAAGTATAGTGGTGGGGGAGGGGGAAGCATTTTTAATTCATAAGAGGTAATTAGCCAAGTCTGAAAGGTGTGCACTAATTACAGAACCCTGTATATCTTGTGTGGCTGATTGCAGCACAGGTTTCTGAATGGTAGCTGTGATTTTTTTTTTTTTCCAAGCACTGTTCAGTAATTTGAAATGTTATTAGGGGATTAACTTTCCATACGAAAAGCTAAACTAATACTTATTATACAGATTATAACAGCGAGTGGCCTAAGGAGCTGTTGAGGCCATTATTTTGCAGGCTGTAGTCACTGCCAAAGACCGAGGAGAGTGCTGGATAACCATCCCAGCCAGGGCAATACGCAGAGCTCCATCCTCTGCTGCTCCTCGCCCCTCCTACCTCTGCCAACATGAGGCAAGCTGGTGGGCTCCATTTATGAACATGACTCCAAAACGCAGAGGCAGAGGAGAAAAGGTGTGGGGATTGTTTTGTGCTGTATTGTTCTGCTATGGTTGCAAATCGTATACTGATCTTAGTGAAGTTTTGGCTGTTTTGGAATGTTGTTGTCACCTTATTTAAAGGCCAGTCTTTGGGAAAAAACTATTATAGGTTTACTGTTTAGAGAAAACAGCTGAGCAGTACACCTTTAAATATTTATTTCAGTTTGTTTGATCTGGGGTAAAGTTAGTTTTTGCAGTCAGCAATTTCAAACCCCATTAAATAGCTTGTTTTGATTTACTCTCTATGGCGGTATTAGCTGTTGTTTATTTTCCCTCCCTCCTCCCCAGGTTTTATGCTCTTTATGGGGTCATATATTTTCTCTTTGTGTGACCTCTGATATTTGTTCAACACATGGGAAATCAAGCTGGATTCCTCCAACCTAAAAGCATGAGGCCACGGCTGGAGCTGAAGGATTGTAGCTACAGTGAAAACCTCCCATTCCCTATGAACAAGGCAATAGCAAATGCAGACCTAATTTTAAATGGAGGCCGTACAGCTGTGATCATGGAGAGTGGATGTGGGAGTATGTGGCACAGTAGTTCGTGCCAGTGGAGCTGCAGAAGGAAGCTCTTAAATTTCTCTGCTGAATAAGTTGGCACTTTAAGTGTGGGGCTCAGATTGGGGCTGTAAAAAGCACACTAATCAGTGGATGGAAAATACCTGTGTACGGGTTATGCCTCTAGGGACAACAGAACCCAATTTTGGAAAGGAAAGGGCTACATGATGAAGTCTGCTGATCTTTTTAATTCTGTAGACTGGTTTAGTGTTAAATTCCAACATCATCTTCACCATCACCTTCATCACCAGCACCACTCCTCTCCCCCTACCTCCCCACAAAACAAGAAAACAACTCTGCCATCATTGCTAGAAGAAATTATTTTTGTGTAAAAAATATAGTAATTGCATCACATTATTTGCAGTGACTTGTATTATTTGTCTTGAAAAGCACCTGGTCAGTGCAAGTGTAATTCTTCATCAATAATTTAAAACAAATTTCCTTATGACTTTTTTCTCTACCTTTTTGCCTTCATTCTGGATTCTTTGATAGATCAGCTAGCGGAGTGTTCTTCCTGAAAGGACTTCAATCTTCTCTAACAAAGGTCCAAGCTATTTTACTGAAAATTAAATTATCTGTTCTCCCCTCAGCCCACCTTATTAACCCAGGCTTCCTTTGCTTTGCTTTTCAGTGCTCTTTCTGTTTGTGAAATTACAGCTCCTACCCCCCTGTTTGTGCTGATACATGATTGAATAGCTTATTGAATGCACTTTGTCCACATTTCTGGAATACATTTGCTGTTCTAAATATTTTAATGCTTTTGGTTTCCAATATGAAACTTGGGGAAATGGTTCCGAACATCTCCGCGTCAGGTTCCCGTTGCCTCCCTTTGTCTATCCTAGTATTAATATCCTTTGAGATTTCCTCCTACAGGCATCTTTGAAACCCTTAATTGAACCACCAGTGTGCTTGTTTAAAGTGTTTCCCTCACTTGGCTTTCTAAAATGATTTTTAAGCTTTCCCTACATACGTTTTCAGTTTCCCTAGGCTTTCCCTCAACTAATGGCATTATGATGGTCTCTTGTCTTCTGGGATCTCCTTTGAACTACATGAACTTGTAAAGTGTCAGTGAAGACTTCTCTCAGTTTCTATGCCCGCTTTTATTGCTCTCTTGGATATCTTATGTAGAGTCTGGGGGCTTCCTTAGGGCTCAGCTCTAAGCAGCTGTGCACCCTTTTGCAAGGGAAGAAAGGGATGGAAGTCACTACATTGCTCCCTTGCATGGGCTGCCATTGAGCTGAAAGGGGAAAATGTGTTGTCCCAGGAAAAAGTTGGCACAGGTCACACCAGCAGTAGATCAAGCAGCAAATTCTTTTGACAGGATATGTGCCAATGTGGTGCTTTCATCCTTAGCTGAGTTGTCTAATCAAAGTTAGAAAACTCAGATGTAGCAGTGAAGTCTTGCAGGGTATAGCTCTGGTTTATGTGTGAAGTCAAAGTTTTGGGAAGCCTTGCAGGAAAGATGAAGACCTACAGAACACCCAGTATGATGGTAATTTTAAACTGTTTCTCTTGGAAGTTTATTTTGATTTAGAACAAGCATGCAAAACTCAATGGCCTTTCAATTCAGCAGAGGTCGGTCACCACAAGAAACTTCACCTTTCCAGTTTTGATCATTATGACAAGGTAAAGAGCCAAATAGGACTGAGAAAGTCACTTTGCCCCAGTAACCTGCTGCAAAGCCCCATTGTGAGGGGCTGGCGTGGTCCGTGCTCTCTGCCATCATATCAGCCAGAGGTAATGTGCTGTATTCAGGTATGTTGTGTCAGATACAGTTATATCTTGGAATAGTTGCAAATTAATTCTTTAAATATTCCAAATATTCATTGCATTTTAGTTTGATCCTTTTCGCTCTCATTCTGGAAAGCGAGTTCTTGGGTTTGACCTGATTTTTAAAAAAAAAAACCACCCAAACCAGGAAAAATTGGTTTTTTCTCTCATAGTGAGAGACTTTGACTGTATGATTCACTTTTGGTTTTGTTTCACTTGGTTTAGCCTTTTTCTTTTAATACTTAATCAAATCTTTCACTTCTGATATTTTATGGATGGGTTCAAAAGCTTTTTTGTTTGTCTTACATATTGTTCCATATATCTGTCTTGAGCCATGTTGGCTTCTGTTGTCATTTTGACACTGATTTACTGGAATGAACTTACATTTTAAACTCTGTTATACTGTTCTTTAGATGCCTCCCATTCCACATTAACATTTCTCAACAATAGTTAGTTCTAATTAGTTTTTTTCCAGCCTATTTGAGAATCTATCATGATGCCTTCTGAAAACAAACTTACTGAAGAATATCAGACATTTTAAGAAAATAATTCGTCAAGTGCTGCTGGTAGTTCATCTGTGCTCTGTGTGTGCTTGTGTCCAATTATATATGTGTCTAATAGTCATTTAACTCATAAAGGAAAAGTTTAATTCTTTTAAAAGGTCTGCTCCAGAAAGTTATTTTTTCAGTGACCTATTGTAAGGGGAGTTTCAAAGCCTTATGAGTAGGTAATGGGTTTCTGTTAGGGTTTTCCAAAAAAGCTCTCATATTCTGTGAGCAACTGAGCCCCAAATAATCACTCACTCGCTCCCCCCCTGCACGGGATGGGGGAGAGAGTCAGGAGGGTAAAAGTGATAAAACTCCTGGGCTGAGATAATGACAGTTTAATAGGGAAAGCAAAAGCCATACACACAAGCAAAGCAAAAAAAGGAATTCATTCTCCACTTCCCATGGGCAGGCAGGCGTTCAGCCATCCCCAGGAGAGCAGGGCTCCATCACTCCAAACATCCTGCTCTTCCTTCTTCTTCCTCAGCTCTATATACTGAGCATGATGCTGTAGAGTAGGGAATATTCCTTGGGTTGATTGGTGTCACCTGTCCCAGCTGTGTCCCCTCCCAATTCCTAGGGCATCCCAAGCCTCTCGCTGGTGGGGTGGGGTGAGAGGCAGAAAAGGCCTGGACACTGTGTAAGTGCTGCTCAGCAGTAACAAAAACATCCCTGTCTTATCAACATCGTTTACAGCACAAATCCCCAACATAGCCCTATACCCGCTACTTAGAAAAAAATAACTCTGTCCCAGCCAAGACCAGCACATATTCCTATTGACATGTTTTGGTGGTGTTCTCACTGCCCACTGATTTGTGTGTACCTGTCTTTGTCTTTATCTTAAATAGGTTTTCAGTTCTTCTAAAGACAATGGAAAGCCACAGCAGCACCAGAACATCTTTATAGTTTTCAGTGAAAGAAATTTGCAAATACGTTAACATTTTGATTCTGTTTTAATCCAAACAGCTGAATAATTTGCTTCCTCATCTGTCTTTCATGTGCTGCTGCATATCCATTACATATCCTCTACAGCAGCAAAAAACCTGCGCAGAAATGCTTCATTCAGTGTTCCTTTTTTTCTAGGAGGATTGTTTACAGACACATCTATTTTAAATATATTTTAAACAGTGCCTGTGGATGTAAGTGATGTACATTGAAAGAGAGAGAAGATGAAGTTTTTAGAGCCACACCAATTAGTACGAGCTGAGGGTTGATGCATTTGTGGTGTGCCTTTCTGATTTGTGTGATTATTTTCTCTCTCCCTTGTGAGCTATTTCTTCGTGGTTTGGTGGTCTTGAGGTATGAATTTTAGTTAAATAAAGTTAACACTGTGATTGTTTTATTACTTGTATTACTGTAATTCTTAGAAATCCAACTCATGAGGCACAATTTCACTGTCTTAACCACTGTAGCAGTGCTAAACCAAAAGAGACTGATGAAGAATTTACAGCACAAGAAAAGGGAAAGCACAGGGATGGAGGTAAAAGGAGTGCACAGACTGAGTTTGATGGGACTAGTGGAAGTCCTCAGAAGTTCCTTCCTCCTCGCTCTCTGAAAAGTCCATTGGTCTATCAGAGCTTCATTTCTTCCTCTCTCTTTTGTCTTGCTGATAGAGAAAACATAAAAATGTACTGATTGGCAGTTATATTTCTAGGAGACGCGGCTGAGGAGAGCATGGGGAGGGCATTGGGAGCTAATTAGAAATTTAGAAAACCCTCTTAAAAATATGAGGCACAGCACATGAGCATACACACAGTTTTTGACCTTTAACAAATTATCTTTGTTGTAGGTGAATGAGGGGAATAAATCTTTCAGCAGTGGGTGAGAAATCAGGGATAGTGTGGACTGTAAGCTGTGAAGAGTTTTGAAAGTGAAGATGAGTCTCTTGGAGTTAGATGGACTGGAGGGAGTGGAATGTTTCCTCTGCTTCTCAGTGGTGCTTGGAGCTGCACATAGAAGAAAAAATATTGTAGTAGTGAAGTTATGAGTTACGAGGGACTGCCCAGTTAAAAGTTTTTGCTCTGTGGGTGGACAGAAGTCTCGTACGAAAAGAACGTGCAAGACTTAAAAGGTTGCATTCCAGAAAGTGGGTTTGGATGGATGTTTAAGAGAAGGACAAGCGCAGCTGGATGAAAGCAAACTATTACACCTTGCCTGAGAAGATACAGTAAATCTGGCATTTGTTTTTTTTCAGATTTTCAAGGGGAGCAGAACACAAAAAATGAAGCTGACTTCATCTCTGCAGAGGCTTGATTTCCAGGTTTGATTGGACAGCTGTTGGACAGCGAAAATTCCTCTCCCTTTGCAGTACTCTCGCTGCCTATATATCCCCATCTTTGTGCCTGATTGTTCTACCCTAAGCCTCAATGCCAGTTTCATAACACTTAGGTGACCTTCTAAACTCCGGTGTTTGGCTTGTTTCCTATACGCCAGAAGCTCAGTGAGATACAAGGATGACACATGAATGAGCACACCCTTGAGAAAAGAGGATTTTTGGATAAAAGAGTTGTGACAATCTCAGCAAGAAAACTGTCTTGCTGGATTCCTCTGTGTTGTACCGTGGTATCAAAGAAATGCTTGACACTACTGTCAAATCACCTTTCTTCCCAAACAACCCGCAGGACCCGAAATTTGGGCAAAGCACTCAGATTAAAGAAGCAAGCAAGGCACCACACTGCTGCTTAAGTTGCTGTGTGAATTTCGGGCATTGCTGTCTTTGTCATGCAGCCTCACCCATGTGCCTTGTTACGGCTTCACTGTGCTCCTTGGTGGCTGTGAGAAATGGGAGTGACTCCTTGGGCAACTGCTGGGTGCAGCTGAGGGGGCAGCTCAGCTCTGCAAGTCACCTTGCAGAAAACAAGAAAAAACACAAAAAACCAAACCAACAAACAAAAAAAGGCATGACAGGGAAGGGATGAGCATGGTTTTGGTAACACAGGGCTGGCTTTTATCTGAGATTGTTCCAAGTTCTACCAGGAGCAGGCTGGGATGGCGCAGAACTGCAGAGGGTGCAGGAAGTCTAAGGCTTCACTTGCCCTCCACAAGCCTGTGTCGTGGTCAGGCCGTGATCTGCCCCTTTGACTAAACTGCAAGGTGTAGGGCTTTGCTCACAGTGGGTATAATCTTTTCTCATTAAATGTAATTTTAAATTTAATTTTAAAATGCATGTTTGGAGATACCGTAACCCCGTATACAAAGCACATCTGAAAATTTAGCATTCAAGGACGTGTAAAACATTTGATTTGATGCTGCTCAAATCAATGCTTGTTAACAGCGTAGCGTACAGGTAGGGAAAGTATAAAACTATAGTGCAATGCAGTGGAATGAAAAAGTGTCTTTTCAGTTCTATTCTGAGAATGCAGCAAAAATAGCCCAATGTCAAATGCTATTTGAATATCACTTCTTAATGTGTCTGATACACTTATTCTTTATGTGAGCCCACTGTTATCTTGCTTATGTTGCAAAAATTCAAAAACATCTATATTGAATTTATTTCTTTTTTGCCTCTAGGTGTACCAAACTGGTTTCTTGGCTTCATTCTCAACTCCTTATGGTTTTTGCGTCGACTGATTGATGGCATTCCTGCCATCATGCTGTATAAGAGAATTTGAAAGTTCCAACTTAATGTCTCCATAAACCGTTTGCAAAATCTCCTGTCTCTGCGGGGGAATGAATCCCACGCAGTTCCACTTCTCGCTGTTACCATCTTGCCAAGTTTGCAGGAAGGCGGCTGTAATGAACTGTAACACTGGTACGTCTGGGCTGATACCAGTATTGCACAAGAAGTAAGCAGGAAGAAAGCTACATGAAAAGCTTCTCTGTAAACCCTGGCAGGCTCAGCAGTGACAGTGTGAGAGGCTGAATTTTATTCTTCGCTATCAGTACGCGGTAATAAGCAGGCAGCTAAATGGGAGAAAAAGGTATTAGACGTGCTGCATGTATTAAAATTATACAGCATTTTTAGCTGAATTAGTTGATCTGCGCATGGCAGTGGAACTGTCGTGCTGTATTGTCTATAACCTTTAGCCACAACTCGGATTGCAGGCTTGAGTTACGTACTGACAATAACCACGCTGTCTCGCTGACTTATTTTGACAGTTTATGTCCGGTTACTTTCAGTGATTTGCAAAGCTGACATTTCCCTTTAGTGAACCTGAAACTCCTTTCTGCTGTATTGCCCAGATATTTTTAACATACCAGGCAGCAATGAAAGGCAGGGAAAAGAGGAGAGGGCTTCGTTCTCGCTGAACCTGGGGAGCGGGTTTCACAGCAAATACGAGGGGTGAAAGGAGCTGTGGCATAAATGAGGACTGGGCCCAAGATTAGTATATTTGTGGTCAGAGGTTTATTTTTATTAACTTTTTTCATGCTATAAATGTCACACTACTGTTTTGTTCCTTAGCAGATGTTCTTCTGATATTGCAATATTTTCTTTCCTTCTGGTAAAGTGTATCTGATTGAGCCAATTTATACTGACAGCTTTCCTGAGTTAACTTCTCTATGAATTCCCAGTTCATTTAATATTTTTTCCTCCTGCTTTCCACATTTGAGTTACCTTTGTTCTGTGTCTGAAGGATAGGAAGCTGATAGTTATTTTATATTTATATTTCAAGGCTGCTTAATGTTTAATGAGGCTGAATATGTTGTAAAAAGCTTCAGAACACTCAGACTGGTTAATATTTCATGCCGATCTACAGAGACAACTATATTGATCTTTTAAGCATCTGCTAAACAAGACAAGGAATAAATTAGATTTTGGTCAGTTTGATTTGGCTGGTGAGTTAAATAGCTTTTAGAACATTATCACCTTTTAAAATGTTTTGTTTCCAGTTGAATAAAGTAGATTTTAAAGGCAGTATTTCATGTCGTTTCTCATTGCTCTTCATCTTGCCTCTTTTATTTCAGCTGTTTGTGTATGTTATGAAGGGAGGCAGAAATACAAAGAGATATTTCAGTAAAAGAAATATTTGCACTGTCTGCTTTATGCACCCATAATTATACCTTCTGAAGCCACAGTTGAAGGGAAACTACTTGTCTCTGTTGACTGCATTTTGGACCCAGGTTCCCACTATTAAACTAACGTTTATTTACATCACAGTTTCATGCCTAGAAAATTCTCTGAAAACACTGCAAAGCTGGACCATGAATACAGTCTGATTTAGGGGAAAACCTACCTTATCCCCAAGTTCCTTATCCAGAGGACCCATTTTAACGTCTTTTCACAATCTTACTTTTTACAAGCTTTGAGGTAATAAATGCAAAAAATAGATTTCCTTGCAAAAAGAGGAAAAAGAAACTATTACATCCATTCAGACGTCTGCGTAACTGTTCCGTAAACCTAATGATAGTGATTATAAGGCTCTTTTGAAAGGTCTTTTTTGTACAGAAATAATTTCAAAAGGGTTTTGTGATGACTGAAAGTTTACAAACTCTGCACCCAGAACACATAGCAATTGTAGAGCTGATCTAATACAGACATTTTTATTAAGAAAGTGAGTAGGCAGCCTTGGAACAAAGTCATGGAGTTTGCCTGTTAGCTCAAGAAGGTATATATTCTAATGGTCATGCAACTATACCGAAGAAAGAACCATGTAGGAAACATTTGCCGGTTTGACTAAACTCAAGTATAAACTACTGCATTTATTGTCTCAGTGAAAATAGTACTCTCTAGCCTACATGTATACAAATATTCTTCTTGTCTAGAGTTCCCTTTTAAATTATTTTGCAGTAAACTAAATACTCCAACTCAGTATAACCCTAAATATGTCTGTTCTGGGTTAGATATATTTATGTTTATGAATATAGATGGAATAATGGAACAAGAGTTTTTTTGTCTCTTGCATTTGTGAGGGGTTTTTTTTTTGATTAACTATACTTTGCTGTATGCAGTTTGGAGCAGATGTAATAGCTGTGAGAATATCATGTCTTTGGCACAACACATTTCAAAGTTATCAGCGATTTGGGAAGGTTTGGGGGTACCCAGAAATGTTACATGTGGACTGTTAACTGAATTTAAAACTTAAGGACAAATAAAGAAGACAGGCAAAGGAATAAATGCAAAATCTTTTAAATTAAGAGCAGGAATGAAGAGAAGCTTTTGGTTTGGTTAGATTCTAGCATACCTATCTAGCCACTCTTTCCCCTTCATTCCTGCTGCCTGTGGAATTTGCCTGTGAATTCACCTATGATTTAAAAATGTTTCATCTTAACTGTTACCATCTCAAGGTTTCAGGAAGCTTTTCCTCTCTGAATTCTTTTGCACTTCCCATTTGATGAGTTCTCAACTAGCATTCCTTTCTTTCCTGTGTCCCAGCAACCCAGGCCCTGTGAGATGCAGTGAGTGCAATGTCAGCAGAACTTCAGTTCAGCTGAACTCAAAGTTGGAGGTGGGGGCATTGGGAATAATTTGGGGGGATGTATCTCACATGTCAATCTAATCAGTGTTATTTTTTTGTATGTCCGTGTTATCTTACAGCCAATCTAATGATAAAAGCACCCTCCCTCCCCCTTTTTTTTTTTGTCTTCCTGAAACATTAAATTCACTGGCTTTTATCCAAACAGAAGGTATGTCCTGAGAAGTCCTGAGAACAGCATGCTCTTGGGAGTCCAGTAATTAACAATTAATGATTTTTTTTTTTTCCCCCTTCCCAGGTACTGTGGCCTTGATACCAACTTACCTCGAATCACAGTGGTGGGATTCATGGTCAGCAACACAGCGTTTATCAGGCACTCATCAAACTTCCTCAGAATCCAACAGCAGCCTCGGGTGGGAGAAGGTAGTACATGCTGGAGCAGCCTATTGAGTAACTGTTTTTACCAAAACCTCCTCAGTCTGTCAGCTACAAGTGCAGCATCTTCAGTGATGGCTGTTTCTTGGGCAGTGCTGTACTGGAACTGTTTGAGAATGTGGCAGGTGCTGTGGGGGTATCAACTCATGTGACACCATCCACAAAAGCACCAAGGGGCCTCACTGAGGACTTCAGGGTATGTCTTCAAAAGCTATACTAATTTTTCATTAAGTTTTTGTACCCCCATTGGTCCTTTTTAAAAGCTGTCAGGCTATTCCCATATAAAAGAAATATTTCCAAGTTAACTGTGTAAGTGTCTTGATGCGTATCTAAATTCTTGTTGATATGATGAAACACTGTCATTTCTAATGTATGTGTCATACTTAATTACTACTCAGATTCAGGATCATGCCTTGACTTGTTTTCTACAGCTGTCCTGGAATTTCATGTATGTGGTGGTTTGAGACCACAACTGTGGTCAACTTTACAAATGTGAGGCCAACTTAAAAATACTAAAACTCCAAAGGCTAGCCAACCAGATCATATTTGGACCCTTTATGGCTATGAAATGAATTCTTCCACAAGGAAAGTGACTAACATGCCGTATATGAAACTGAGCTCCAGAGCCAACGCTTGTGCTGAGGATGAACATTCCTTAATTATCAATAGGAATAGTAATGTGTACGCAGGATAATTGTATTCTTGTCACTGGCACAGTGAAGGGGTGCTCCCATTTGTTGGAGATATTTTACTTTATCCTGTGGAGGGACAGAATGCAGGTGGGAAATTGCCTGTTGTGTCACATACAAATGTGTGCCCCTTGTACGCTCTGGGAAAGCTGGTAACTTGTTCTTCTGAGGTTGCTTTGAAACACATCATGTTTGGAATAATCTATATAGCACTTGAGTCTGGGGGACACCAGCCTTACTGGTGCCTGAAAATTCAGTGGAAAATAACCCTAAATTCTTCCTTTGTAATTAGCAAATATGGTTAGTATGCTCCTTGCTGGACCTATAAAATGTATGCACACGCTAAATTGGAGTAATGAAAAGAGAAGGGCACTGTTTATCAGTGGTGGATGCTTCCAGGTTTTTGGACTACAACCTGAGTCCGGTTTTGCAAAATTTTTGGCCTTGAAATTTTTTCCATGGATCCTTCTGCCCCCTGTAAAACTAATTTCATCTGCTAATGGTAACTTGCTGTCTAAGAGTGATGCCACTGTCGTTCAATAAAATGCCTAAAATTGACCAGATCAGTAGAACATTAGACACTGCCTTCCATGAACTAGACTTATGCCCTCACTATCTCACAAGAGTATGAACCAATATAAATTCCTAAATGTTAGTGCTCAGTAGTAGGGAGATCAGGATCTGATGGTTGTAAGGCTATTTCTGACCTCCAGTCCCACCACCCCTATTGTTCTGCTTGCCTTTGGGCAAGCCTAAGGCCTTAGTCTAGGCCTTAGACTAGTTCTTATTATCCTTAAAACTAGTTCTGTGTTAACTTCACTGGGATCAAGATCAACTTCTGCACTGGAAATAGCAAAGCATTATGCAACTATTATAAGATACTTGTGTAAGTGTAACGAGATCGGGATGGGCTGCGATCTCCTTTCCTGGGGGAGTTATGAACAGTACCTCTGTTGGAATTGGAGACAGATTCAACCTGATTGAATCATTAAATGGAATTATAGGACAATGAACATCAGCCACTTAAGCTCATTTCATAAACCCTAATAATTAAAACTGCATGTGCAATAATAATGGCTATTCCAGATATCTTAGGTAAGAAAAATGCACCTTTGATATGTTGTGGCATAGGCCTAATGAAAACATTGAGTTTAATGGAGGATATATGTAATAAGAGTTACCATACAGAACCTGCAGTTGGAAATATATAAACACGCTTCCCAACGGAATTTCACTACGTCACAACTCATTAAGAAAATCAGCAATAACTGACAAGATAGGCACAAAATGGATTTTCATGTTGCTGGGCTGAAGTATGGCTCCCAGCAATTAATGGTTTTAGTCATATTAACCAGATAAATAATGCTATCTGACATTACAGTATTTCACATTACACTAAAATTTTGTAACATTTGCTCATAATATGAGTTGAAATATGTTACCTAGGAAAAAAAATGTTATCTCTGGAACAGTCAAACCCCATTAGAAACCTTAGGCTTGAAAAATCACAATGTTAACAGTTATATCCCCTAGCAAAGGTTTGCTTTCCTTAAATAGTGTTAAATTTAAACCCAGAAGCTCTAGTCTCTTTTGGAGTTACTCTTCCATAGTGCATTGAGCTTGAAAGGAAAATTTAGTGCATGGAATGTACTGTGCCATTACCGAGTGCTGGTGAGAGAAACACTATGAAGAACTGCAGAATGAAATCCTATCAGGGACAGTTATGTTCTCTAAAAAAATGTTTCTATATTCTGCTTTATTAAAAAAGCTCCTTATCTTAATATGACCCTATTACTCATTATTGATAGATAACTTGATTATTCTAAACCTCATTGTAATTGGCATGTCTGCCTTTTCCATAGCTGGATATATGCTGAGTATCATTCTTTTGGGGGAAAAAAAAAAAGCTTTTACAGTAAAATACTATGGGTCTAAATTTCCAGTTTTGCATGAACATCTCCTCTGATTTCAGCATTCTTACTCCTGTAAGTACAGTTTTATACTGGAAAATGCCTAGTGTGTACCAAGCATTAATAGGAATCAAGAATAAACATGAGAACACGATTTCTCTCTTGTGTGATGCTAATTCCACTCCAAATTCATTTAGTAATGTGGAAGGAAATGTGATTGCTTGTCAAAGCACAGATGTGTTTTTTTGTTGGGACAGTGCACAGTGCATTTGGAAGTGTCATGTTTAGCTGAAGGCAACAATGCTTAGTGTCTCAGCACCCAACTCCCACTGAATTTCAACAAGAGTGAGCAAACAACCTTCCCTTGGGCTTCAGTGAAAATCCCTGGCTTAGTATCCAGTCTGAGCTGCAGTTTCACTTGCAGGAAACAAGCTTTTTTTGAGGTCTTTTAAGGTATCGTTCCCTGAAACAGCAGAAGATAATCTGAGTGCAGAGAGAGTACTGCAAATCTGTTACTAAAATATGTTAAATTTTGATATGAAAGAACAGCTTAAAAAAAAAAAAGTTCTCAGGATTTTTAGGATTATTGAATCCAATAAACCTTTCCAAATCCAAGCCATAAACAAAACAGATGATCGTTTACATGTATGAAGATACAATTTTATTGCTTCTCAGATAACACTGCATTTAGGCATTTATTTAACTTGAGGGTACTGTAAAAGCAAAACCAGTTCATTTATGTCTTATGACATTTGTCCTATTGTACATTACTGGAAGAGGTAGGGACTTTTCAGAGACATTGCTGGCAATGTCATAAGAAGTGCACACCAAACCCTCAATAACGGTGCTAGCAAAAACATGTAATCTCTGCCAGACTATCTAGATTTAATTATCTTCAGTGAGAAGATGTAAAATATTCCACCATAGTTCTTGTATGACCTTATGAAAACGACCCTGCTTACAAAGGCCACAGTTCTGCATTGTCTCATGCTGATTTTCACAGATCTGTTGAACTGCTGAATTGTATCACAACCTGGGAGTCTCAAAGCTCCTCTCTGGATGGTTGTGTGACCACCAGTGTGTGATGCTGTACACGAAACCTTCAAGGAACCTCCCAGTGACTGTTGTGGAGCCCTAATCTCCCAGTTATTATTGTTCAGAAATAATTCTCATTATAGCAAATACGTATGTTGGACTTCTTTCTAGCTTCTCTTTTTTTTTTTTTTTCTTAATTGAGGTGAAGAAGAAACAGTTGGTGCTGTATGTCCAGCTGCTGTTTGTAGGTGACCACCCAGTGCTGTAGGAGCTGCCAATGACCCAGTCCTTTGGGAACTACTGGCTTTAGAGGCTTGGTTTGTGCTTTCACATCATCTATCTGTGTTAGTCTGTGTTAGTGTTATTGCACCTTCATAGTATCAAAAAGAAGTATTGGTTTTATTGTGCTTATTTTAAACCCGGTACATTTTAAAACAACCAAACTTATCTAACTGGGGTATATAAAAATATACATGTAAGAACTCACATTATACAGTAAAAAAGAAAGCACCTGTGTGGAAAGCTTACCCCCTTTTTCGGAAGGAGAGCTGTCTTTGTAGAGTTGTTTCAGTAACGTGTACTTATGGATATATACATACAAAACCAGAACTTTAGCCAAAGAAATCTGTCCTCTTATGTGGCAGAGGAGGCAGAAGGCCCAGAGGGGCGATGTGTCTCCTTCTTTCTCCATCACAGAGCTGCTGCCATTCACACTGCACGTACAAGAGCACGGCTTGGGTAAAGTGCGAAAAGCGTGAGGCAAATTACGCTCCGTGTGGCATAATTCCTCCCAGGAAACAGCATAACCAACGGCCCCCAAACAGTTGTGCGTTACCCTGTTATCGGAATGAGCAGCTGTCCCTCTGAACCCCACATCCCTTCTGCTCTGTGACGGGGGTCAGAGAAAAGGGCCAGCTGCACGTGTTGAACTCGGAAAGCTCTGAGCCAGGGGGCTGCTGGATACCTTCTGCAGCACCTCTGACCCAAAGGGGGAGACAAAAACTGTGTGGAGTCAAAGGCTGTATCAAACCTCTTCTCTGGATCAAAGTCTTAACTTTAAATTGTTATATGCTATTAAAAAAGACAACTAAACAACTCAGTCTGTTTAAACATTAGGTTTCTTTCTAACCCTAGCTGCATTTCACTATGGTAAAAGAGGGTATTTGAAGAAAATATTTCACTATTAAACATCCTTGCAATTATGTTTTTTAGAAGTGCCTTTTCCATGTCAGGCTCTAATCTACTCAGAAAAGTTACCTTTTTATTTTTTCAAAAATAAAACTGTAGTAACTATATATTGTATTTAACCATGTGAAAAGAGTAAAAAGCTATCTCTAGGCAGTTTCTGAGGTAATAAGCTGGCGTGTTAAAAATATATTAATGCAAGTCATTCAGATGTGAGTGTCCCTTGCCCATCTCCCCCTGAAAGAAGGGATGGGCACAGTGATTTCAGTAAAGTGGAGAAAAGGTGTGTAGCATACTGGTTGGTATTTGTATCATAGTTCATCGTGGTTTCTTGTGAGGTCCTCCCCATAATTAGTAGCTTGACTTCCAACGAACATATTCCAGTTGTCTAGAACCTCCTCTTTTGTTAGTTTTTGGTCCTGGTAGGAGGAAAACAAAACCTCTGTAAGAACATTTTCAAAGCTAAGTAAAAAACACACCAGCACAGACTTGCAGGAGCCCTGGGAAACACACAGCTCTTCAAAGCAGCGGACTGCAGGTTCAGGAATCATTTGTAGCTGCAATGGTGAGTGAAATCTGGACTCCAGTGGCTTCATCTGGGTCAAACCACCAACTGAAAGTTCTTTGTAATGAACTCGCTGCCAAACAGTAGATGGGTTACCTGGTACACAGTTTTGCCCTCTGGATTGGTTTTGTCTTCCTGACAGTAAGAATGAAAATCCTCTGGTGTACTTCGCTGAAGATGGTTGCTTATGTCAGCAATTTACACACTCTCTGTATTTTAGCTTTTTAGGTTCAGCCTTTGCTCACATTACACTTGTGAAGATCATCATCTGGAATCTAGTGTCCCACACTAGAGGAACTGGATGTCCCGAGTCAGTCTTCGAGTGAAAGGTATGTGCTTCAGTATAGAACTGAGGGTGATTTTGCTACCCCCTGTGTAAATAGATCTTTATTTACCTCTTGTAATCTAAATTAACATATAAAAGTCATGACCACTCTTAAAGGAACAGAGTATTTCTACTGTGTTAAAACACCCAGACTTAAGATGATAAATAGATTCTTATCTCACCTAATGAAAGCCAAGGGAACTTCTAGAGTTGACAAACTGTACTTTACGACTTTTACTTTGTGATTCTAACCCTACCAACTGAAATTGGCATGGAAACATTAATGCACCGGCAATTCTAGCCTCTAAAACTCCATTTAAAGTGTACTAATAAGAAAAGTTATCAGGAATAAATTGTTGCAAGATGATATTTTAAAATCCTCACAACAGCATATATAAGTTCTTTAAAAACTACAGGAGAACACTACATACCTTGTCTACATCAGACTCATAGACTAAGTGCCTGGCTTCAGCCAGGGCATGATCATAGTCTTGTGGGAGAATCCAGTGCTGAATCTCATCTTTGTCCATCTTTCCATCCTTGTTGAGGTCACGAAAATCTGCAAACTGTTCACGCTCTGTAATCACCCAGTCAGGCTCTGGTCCACCCTCTTCATTTGCAAACATATCAGCTGCAGAGGAAATAAAGGTCTCACTCGAGCCATATTTAATTTGCAAATTATGCACAGGCTAAAGACATTTGCACGGTGTTCCTCAGAGGAAGACCAAACTTTTCACTCTTTGCACAGCATCTCTTTGTACAAAAAATGAAATGTGGGATGTAAATAGAGTAGCTGTGTGCATCTTCTCTCAGGCCTATTTCTTCACTGCTGGTGAATCTGTCCTTTCTTACATTACCCTTGCCTCATAACTGTGCACTCCTGGTCAGGCTAACATGAGAGGTGAATGTGTTCAAAGGCCATCATCACTGAATTTCAGAATGAAAAAATTCTCTAAGGATCTTTAGTTAAATAGCAATCACAAGCTTTAGTGCTAGGCTCAGTCACATGGGGAGAAAGGAACTCAGCCATTTTATCTTGTCCCTGCCAGCAAATGTCTTTGTGGATAAGATCAAACTCCAGCCAGCAGAGAGTGATTAAAGGAAAAAAGGCACAGGGGAAATTTCGGCAAACAAAAATTGCTAAATGGAACTTGCATGCTTTTATCCTGCTTTTAGAGAGGTCTGTGTAAGAGACATTCATCTTAATAGATGAGTCTTCCTTTAACCATGCAGTGCCGTAGCATATTCCAGCAGAAGATATTCTCCTACGAAGAATGAGCTGGAGAAGTCATGGATCAGTGGTGCACTCTGTGAAAAACCACAGGCATAGGGCACTTGTCATAGATTGGTACCTCGGGATGGAGCACCGTTTGTGACACAGGCTGCAGAGATCACATCAGTCCTGTGCTATATTTAGGACGCATCGGCAGGACAACGCCACAGTGGCAGCTGCTATCTGCACAGAGTTAGGACAGGAGCAGTGATTATTAAAAGCAAGTGATTTGTAACTGAACTGGTTTTTGCATCACAGGCCTTCCAAATGATAAGTAGTGTGTCCACTTTGTTCTTCTGGGCACCATGGCTAATCGTTTTTTGCTCATCAGGGCTACTTGTTCCTCGAGCCTTCCACTTTTCTAAATAGAATTAAAGCCTGCTTTTTGATGCTACTCCTCTCCTATGCCTTTTCTGTTTGGTTGTCAAGGATGTGCTAAGGAAAAGTGCACCCCACGAGGATGGTCTCAGGGCCAGAGGCTGCTGGTATCCATAGGAAACATAAATGCTGATTTCAAAGCTAAGAGTAACCTCTCCTGCCTCTGCAGTGTGAGTGTGTAAACTAGGCTGAAGTTCTCTATTGCCACTGTCCACAGTGTCCCTGAAATACTCTGTCACCTGCCCATGCACAATGAGAATTTAGTTCTCTCTGCTCAACATGATCAGGGATATTTTGCTCTGCTGCTTGTGTAAATCTAAAACAAATTTCGTAAAAGACAAAATAGGAGGAAAGAAGGGGAAAGAGGGAGGAATCATTCTATAACCTTCAGCAGATTTCCCCATCAAATACTCGATCTAGAGACTGACATTTTTGGACTTCTTTTTGTTGTTCCTTACAAACTAGCAAAGAAGAGATTTCGTTTTCTGTTGGTTTCTTAACCCCGACTTCATCAACATTAAAAAATAATTGCGTCTGAAAAAGGGAAGTAAGAATATTTAAGCATAGTTTTCTCAACTCATGAAGGAAACTTCAGACAACACATTCACTTTCTTTTTTTCATTTTTTAAAGTGCAAATTATATTGTTTATTTGAAGCAACTGACATGTCCTGTCAATTTGATTTTTATCATCCTTGCCAATGTGGGGTGATCGTGACTAGAACATTCTATGTTCCTATCTATAGAAGACAAGAAAAACCAGCATTCACATGGTAACAAATGTTGACAATTACCTTATAATTATATGTAGGTAATGTCACTGAATGAACTGAAATTACTGTGGAAATTATGCTGCTCTGTTATTTCAGTCATAAATGAATAGCATTCACTTTCTGGGCTAAATATAATTTACAGGGAACAGAACCCCCTGCCATTAATTAACGTGTGTACATTGTTCCTGATTCTGTGTGAAGCGATCTTTACAAGCACCACTTGAAACAGAGAGATTCATCCAAGTTTGCACTAATGCTTTCCTGGTGCTACTTTCTTGATTTAAAACCCATCAAAATGAGTGCAGTGGAGAAGGTGGGTTCTGGTATCGGAGTAATGATTCAAAAGGCTAAAATGTCTCGTGTACTGCTGCTCTCCGCTCCTGCCTGTGTTTTGTCTTCACGGGTCTAAGTGCACGACAGCAGCCAACTGCCTGGTGTGACTAAGTTTGTGTAAATTAACTGTGACTGATCTGCTGAGGGTGTTTCCCACTTTGTTCTCCTTCTGCCTCTGCAGTAATGCACTGCTAACTTTCACGCGTTTCACAACTTCTCTGAGAAACTTAAATCTTAGCGCGGTTTTAACACAGTTCCTTTTTTATGTATCTCCTATTTCTAGAAGAAATATAGTGGTATCACCATTAGAGAAGTGTGGGGCTTTACTTACTAATTAAACTAGGAAAAAAAATAGTGGCAACAAAAGGTGAATTTTTTCTTTTTGCAATGCGTGCTTCCTAGCTGTGTTGCATATTTGAGTAACATTCAAACTCGGGAAAAGACTAATTCACTTTCTAATCTTCCTGCATTTTTAAACACTTTCAAACAGCTGTTAATGTTGTCTAGAGAATATCGCTCTCATGAAAAATATTATTCCAAGTGCTCTTCTCTTGTTGTCATATAACTCTTAGCTGAGTTATATGGGAACATGAGGAGAATCTTATGCTATGAAGTGTGAGGAACCTTTTCCTGGTGATGTTGCTATCTGCCTACAATGAAATTAAGCTTTCTGGGTTGGATGGTTTGTATAAAATAGTTGAAGTGGAACACCCCTGGGTTGTTGATGCTGCTGCAAATTTGAGAGAAGATGGAAAAAATGGAGATTACATAAGAAACAAGTCTCAACACTTACCAATGTACTCGTCTTGATCCACGAAACCATCCCCATTTTTGTCTATGTCTTCCAAGGTTTCCTGGAAAACAGTTTTGCATTGAAGTAAAGAAGAAAAAACTGAGAATTCTGACTATTTGCCTCTTTGATCATTTAATGTTTTGAGGCCTTGACCTGCCCTTGCACACAAGTGAATGTGCTTTTATTAACTCCAGTGTGATTGGAGTGGATATCCTTTCATGTTGAAAAAATTCCCTGTATGAGTGAACTGAACACCATGCTTAAGTCGGGGGCAGATACAAGCTTGCATGAAACACTTGGGTGCTGCACGTCAGCATACCCTTCCCTTTATTTTGGTTTAAGTCTCTGCCCCAAGATTGTTTCTTGATTCCATTTAGGAGCTGCCTAAGTGCACTTAAGTCTTTTTTATATTGAGAGTTCTAAATCAAGTGGATTTCATGAAAGGCATCCCTTTCTGTTCCCCACTTAGCTATTATGTGTGTGTCTCTTTCTAAACCCTGCCTGGAAAGGTTAGAGAAGCACTTCAAAGCTCACCCATATCAAAATAAAAGTAAAAATAATGGCATTGATTTTGCTCTGCTTACTAGGACAACGATGTTTTTCATGTGCTCGAACTCCTCTGGGTGAAGGAAAGCAGTGAATTCTTCACGAGTGGCAGCCAAGTCTCCATCCAGATCTGCAGTTTTGAATCGTCTTTCATCTCTGGGCAGCATTTTCTTAAAACTGTGCTGATCGGTTGCATCTTGGAATTCTTCTGGGTTTTCTGCAAATTAATCAAGACGATCTCACAAGTGTTTTCCTTTAAAGCACACTAGCACAATGAAGCTCCCCAACTTGCTGTTTGAGCCTAGAAATACAAAGGCTTATTTCCTTCTCTTTCCTGTGAAGTTTTAAATTCAGGGGTCAAGTACATGTTTTGGATTTTTAAAGGTGACAACAGCAGAGGTAAATTTCTTCTACTGCAACCCAGGATAATGGATTTTGCAGTATTACATATTAGTCCTCACAGATTTATATTTTATTTGCCTTTACAAGCACCACTGAGGCAGTATCTGGGGTAGATTTCATTCACAGAAGTTTTATTCTTCTTTAGGAATTAGTATGATCTACACAACTTTTCAGTTTCAAGAAGCAGGCAAAGGTGGTTTTAGAAGGTGGCAGACTGTCTGAAATTATCTAACTGCTACGCCTCTGCTACAGGGAACCTAACAATTATTTTCAGTTTAAAACAATGACATTCTTTCAGGGTGTTCAGTGGCATAAAAGGAACAGTACTTGATATAATTTTTTTAATAGGATCATTAAACTGACTTCAAACATTGAAAAATACTCATAACAATTTCACAGTTCAGATGTTGGGAGACAAACACAGGTGAAAAAGACTAGGCCAGGAATTACAGATGGGAATTTTAAGTATTCATGAACAATGCAGTACCTGTTCTCTGAATCTTGGGGATTACAGAGAGCAAAGACAAAGGGCTGAGAAGGGTTCCCAGGGATAATGCTGCAGGGATTGTGTGTCAAATATTTCCTTCCACAAATGTAAAAGGCTCCATTTTAATCTAAGGTAGACTTTGGAATGATTATTGCTACGGGAAGCTTGCTTTAGAAACTGTCTCTGTGGTAGGTAAATATTGTCTTCTCATTTCCAGTAAATATAAATGGTCAATTAATACTGATTTGTTGTTCTGTCAGAATTGCCCTTTAGCTTAAGTGATCTCTTCTCATTTCCCTTCATTAACTTATAAAAAGCAAAGGAAACGGGTGGGGGCAGAATTCAGGTATATTTTTTAATAAATGTTTCTTTTGCCTGATTTGATAAGAATTTTCATTTGCAGTTGATCACAGTCTGAAGCATGTTATTCTCCAAAACAATTTTAATCAATAACTTTGCTATAGCTTAGATTCATTTTTTAGCATCTAGAAATAAGATTTTAGAGAGAGCGAATTAACAAATACAGTTAATTACACAATATAAATATTTTTAATTAAAAACATTTTAAATATTAAAAAATAATATATTTCTAGCTCGAGGAGACTATTCAGCTGTGTCAGTACATTTAATGATACCTCTTACAAAACCTTCTGTGTGCTGGCGGGCTGCAATAACTAACTAAAAAGTGCTTTTGCCCTCTGAGCATTTATAAAATTTAATGTGAGTTTCAAGGGACCCAAATGAGACACCAAACTTCTGTTGACTGTAAAGCAAGAAATCATACCTTATAATCTCCAAAATCCTTGATCATACCATCTGAAAATGTTCTCTTACCTAGATAATAACCATATGTGGCTTGTTTGTACTCTTCCCAGGCAATTTTATTGTCCTTGTTTAGATCATAGTCTTTCCAAACTTTAGCCACGTTTTCATAGATATAGCGTTTCTGTACCCGCTTAATCCAGGTTTTTAATTCCTCTGTTGTGAGATAGCCATCTTTGTTGTCATCAATTCTATCCACAATCTTCCTGTAAAAAGAGATCAGCATCCTTAAGAGTTGGCAGAAAAACAAACTGCATGTCAGGCCACTTTCAGTAATCTTTATCTGGCTCTGATCTTCCAGAAAAAAGGAGTGCCCAAAACTCATAAAGCTGCCCTACTGGTCTTAAGGGATATGTCTCTATTCATTATTCAATATCGCTACAAATAACTGAAATGGAACTTGTGCAATCAAAATCAGAGAACAAAGGGAACCTCAGATAATACCTGGCTTTCTTAGGTTGTGTCTACTCTCTTAGGGGCACCTGTTCTTCACTGTCAATAGGGAGTAGCTGTGCTGGCTCAGAGCAGGAGACACCAACTTCACTACAGGAGAAAGCCTCTACTTCAGCTTGCTGGAGGCAACCAGGGCAAAAATCTAGGAGGTGGTGGACACCTGCAGTTTCTGCCTTGGCTTTCCAGCAGACTGACACTAGGGTGGAGTGATTTACATGACTGCATAATGCTGGGTATGTACACCATGTACAGTCTTCCCTTCTGTGCCTGTTCTTCCACTGCTGTTTCTTTTCTTCCATTCCCAATGAAGATCAGTATTGCTGGTGTTGCCAGGAATGCCTGTTACTTGCTAAAGCAATATTAGCCTGCAGCAGTCACCAGTCATTGCTGGCGGCTGGGACATAAACCACTGTCCTGTGTAAAGCTGCCACCCTTAAGTGCTGTTGAAATCAGGAGTGAAAGGTACTGGTGTACTTCCAGGGAAACTCCCATATTTGAAACATCCTGCACACAGCTGCAGGTAAAACTGACCTGAAAAACCTACATTAAAAAATAAAAATAGGGCAATGCTGATTTGCCACGCCTATGGAATACTTACATGTCATTGGTACGAAAGGGTAAAAGCAGGAGCTGACTTATCTAAATCCTGACTTGACATTCAACAGGTGAGCTCCCTAAACATCCTGGCAGCCAAAGGACACAGGGGAAGGTTCTCCACTTTAAAATATTCTTTTCAATTCAACATCTTGGTTCTCCACAAAGAAACCAACCCTGGCCAACTGGAACAGCTTGACTAGTGAAGCAATGTCCTTTCACAAGCCTTACTTATCAAAGTGGTAAGTAGTCAAATAGCAGCAGCTTCTGCTGAATTTCCAGCAATCTTGTGTGAGTCCAATAGTATCAGACTGATTTTATAAACTAGCCATTTCTGACCTATGGGGGGAGAACAGGGGCTGCTGAATTTGCTTTCTGAATTAGTAAAGTATGAATTAACTGACTAGAAAACCTTTCCTATTTTGCAAAAATCTCATGGAGAATTGACTGCCAACGGTCCCTTTCACTGCATGATGGACTGTATTTGTCAACAGATTTTCCCCACAATGAATTTGATTCAATTGGTTTATATGGTATTTCTTTCTATTGTTAAATGAATTAATCACAATAAATGATTCTGCCAGTAGCTCTTGGCTATTTTTAACATGAAAGAAGGCAGGACTGTTTAGCAGAAGATGTTTCATGCCTCTTCCTTTTCACCTGTTTTTATAGGTCCATTGCATTCATGTGCACTGTTTCACTCTGCTTCTCAGCTGAAGATGGGGACAATGAAATAGTTTTGCCTACAGGCTCCCAAAGGGACAGGTAACAAGCGACTGTATGGACTGTGGACCTCACTTTTTATACTGATAAATTACCCATAAAATGGCTTGGGATCATGCTAAGCTTTGTAGTGGAGCTAATGCAGGAGAAGAGAAGGTTGCGTGGAGACCTCCTCAGGTTTAAATGGTTAATTCTTAAATACAGAAAAAATTCAAGGAGCACATTAACAGACACAAAATGCCAGCTCATATACAGGAATTTACTTGCACAAGTGTGTAATACCTGAAAGTTTACTTTCTCCCTTTAACTGAGGTGGTATTACAGTCAGTATGAGTTGGTACCTTCTACCACAGAGCTTTAAGCTACCAGTCTGTAAAGACATCTGGTGATGAAACAAAGTTGGGGCAAGGAAATCATTACTACCAAGTGGCTCAAAGAGGAAGGCTTCCCCTCTGCACCTGATGTGAGTACAACTGTACATCGATAAGCTCTGGCTTTGGTCTGTATATAAAGCAGAAACGTTTATTTTGTGAGGATCTGTAACCATCTTCTGTGTTCTCTTAAAAGTGGCAGGCCCCTCACAAATGGCAGGGAGAAGGTTCAGCTGCCTGCAGCCCCGCTCCCCTCCTCCTCAGCCCACCTCCAGTCCCTTAATGCAGTCCTTGGATGCTGCACCAGGATTATGTCACACTTCTCCAAAGCCAGGTGAGTTGCAGTACTGCACACGGATGTGCAATGTGTGATGCCTCCTTTGCCAAGTGATCCAGGGTGGGAGGACGGGGAGAAGGGATGCCCCTGTCACAGAATCTGTCATTAGGGTAGGTGCACTCCCAGGTCACAGTGCGATTATGGGCTGGTATGTGCCACCATCTCAATCCAAGATCACACTGTGCAGCTGCTCCTCCACTGAGGCTGCAGGTAGAGTTTGCAGGGCTATTTTTCTATGCTAGCTAGTTCCCTTTTTTTGGCTGGAAGAAGGCTTTGCATTAATGATGCCTAGTCCTGGGAGTCCAATCCCAGCATTGGTCATTGGGATAACAGATGTCCTGCCACCCTTCCTAAGCAAGGTAAAATAAATACAGCAGCATGCACTCTGGTGAGAGCAGCAGACTGTATGTTCCAGAAAGCATTTAGAAATAGCTTTTATTTAAATCTGTCTTCTTCCTAAAAGCCAATCACTTGTTAAGAAGTGACTCTATTTGTAACCCACTACAGGGGATACCCATAATGAAATTGGGGGGGTGGAGGTTTGTCAGCATATCTAACTATTAGGACACAAAATGTTTTTAAAATCCTCTCTTTACCTCCCAGTACGCTATCCAAAATCACAAGGTTGGGAAACGCTGAAAGTTATGAAACTTTCCCACAGGGCCCCTGAGGAACCACATCTCTGATATTCTGATGCACAATGCCCATCCCAGAGTGTATGCTGTGGTCTTCTGAGGGACACTCCTGTCACCTCCATTTAAAAGGTTGTGGCTTTAAAAGACTGTGGCTGTAGCTTAACATGCCTGTGTCACCTCTCCAAGGGGCACACAGCGAGATCACCACAAGTTAAGCTTCTTCCTTTGCTGAGCCAACATTTGTAAAAACTGTTTAAAAACAGCTGTATTGTTAAATCATATCCCCAACTGAATTATCTATTCTGGTGTAGGTGTCGACCAATTTTAATAAGGCATGTCTATTGTAGTGACACACTTTGTGAGAATCTAGGTCATAAATCGTGTACACTGAGAACATGGTTCCTTCCTCTCCTTCTTGAACCAATCTGGAGGAAGTCGGTCATTTCTGGTAACTACTTTATCTGTCTAGTCATTGGAGATACACATAAATAGTAGTGACAGCTTCCAGAATGATCAAGAGGTCAGTCAGTGAGATTACAGTGCTACTGCACTAAGGTCTTACGATGGAGCTAGACAGACAATCGGTAAGTACCATTCCCTATGGCACTTTACTAGGCAAGGGGGAATCTTAGTGAGAACGTGCAGATACTTCAAATTATCTTCTTGCTAGTAACTACATTAAAGGATCTTTCCTTAATTCCTGTTAAACTTAATTCTGCTTAATGATTGGGCTTCCTGTAGATGTAAAGGAGGGAGAAGCAGTAAACTAAGGAATGGTCTCTGTTCTTGACAGCAGCATGGAAGCAAGAGCAACACTGAAACACAGTGGGCAAGGATGTCTCAAGTGGAAAAGCTGTGGGAAGATGCTTCAAGTGGACTTGTAAACATAGCTGTAAGTAAGGAATGATTTAAACTTGATTCACACTGATATGGTGGGAACAAGTAAGCCAGAGTTAGGGAGCTGTAGCGGCAAAGGCCTCCAGCAACGGGTGAGGTCTGTCCAACACCAGGCACAGCACTGTGTACAGCAGCTCCCTCCACGAGGCTTACTGTTGTAGGGTCAGGAAAGGAAGGAGAGAAAAACACCAAAGTGATGAATTGTTGGCTGCTCGTTTACAAAACCGGCAGGGTGCAAGAGAATTAGGCTGAGAAAGTCGGGGCTGTTCAGCCTGGAGAAGAGAAGGTTGCGTGGAGACCTCGTGGCAACCTCCCAGTATCTGAAGGGGCCTACAGGGAAACCAGAGACGGACTCTTCATCAGGAACAGTCGTGACAGGACAAGGAGCAATGGGTAGAAATTCAGAGAGGGGAAATTTAGGTTAGATATTAGGAAGAAATATTCCCCTGTGAGGGTGGTGAGGCACTGGAACAGGGAGGCTGTGGATGCCCCAACCCTGGTGGTATTCAAAACCAGGCTGGAGAAGGCCTTAAGCAACTAGTCTTAGTGGTAGATGTCCCTCCCCACGGCAGGGGGGGGTTGAGACTAGATGGTCTTCAAAGGTCCGTTCCCACGTCTTAACATTCTACGATTCCAAGTCAAACCTCAGAAGCATCGCTGCCACGGCAGGGTACAGGATACTACACTGGGATAGAGAGTGCTACACTTGGGGTACAGGGTGCTGCCCTGGGATACAGGGTACCGCTGCACGAGCCCCTGAGGCTAGGAAGGGTCCACGGAGAGAGGGCACGGAGCATCCCGCCCCGCTGCGGCACCAAGGCAAGGCAGCCCCACGCCGCCTCCCTCCGCCCCGGGCCCTCCCCCTGCCACGTCCGCCGCCCCGGCCGGCCGCCTCACCCCAGGCGCTCCCGGCTTTCCTCCGGGCTCAGCTGGTCGAAGCTCCGCGCCTCCTCCTTGCCCAGGAAGGCCTCGTGGTCGTACTGGAAGCCGGGCCGGTCCTCGTGCTGGGCTGCGGGCCGCGCCCGCTCCTGCCGCGCCGTGGGCTTGCCC
>VZRE01014208.1:281392-328627 GCA_013396775.1 Cephalopterus ornatus
GGAAGGGAGGGAGCGGAGCGGGACGGGGGGGGCCCCTCGGACCGGGCATCGCCGGAGCCACCCCAGCCCGGGCTGTCTGGTCATCCGGGGCTGTCCCTCTGTGCCCCGCGCTGTCCGGTCATCCGCAGCGCCAGGTTGACGGTGGTCTCTGCTGTCATCCCGAGTTTGGGTGGGAGAGGACAAAAGCGTGATTTTATTTATTTTTTTTTTCGTTTCCTTTCGTGGCAAGTAACAATAAAGCTACAAAAAAATCAACCAACCAAACAAAAAACCCACCAAAACAAAAAACCAAAGCAAACACCAAACAAAAATAATCCCCCCTCTTGACTCTTGTCTTGAGTGTTAACAGCAAGCTGATATCCCCGCAATGTGGGGAAGAAAAGGCTGCAAGCACTCTGACAGAGGATATTTACGGTGGTGGGGTCACTGTCGCGGTAAGGGAAGCAAACTTGGTACCCTGAAAACGCAGGAGGGAGAAAGCCCAAACCATCTAGAAATGAGAAAGGTTTGGTTTTGTTTTGCTCGAATTACAAGTTATTTTGCTTACGGTTGTAAGTCTCTAGGCAGAGGTAATTGAAATTTACCTATTATGATTCCTTTTCCTGCATTACACTCTAATTCACAATTAGAGAATCACACTATAGAGAGGACTGTCATCATATGTGGCCTCTTGCAGGTTATGATCCTGTTGCTGAGTTCATCCTATGATGAACTCTGTAGGACCACAATGTGCACCACCAGCAGGGCTGCTCTGTCCATTCTTATTTTGGACCTGAGGGTATCACTAGTTCCAAATTGCAATGACTGGTTTGTCATTGCCTGGTCCACAGGGTGCATAAACCACATTTATGATGTGGCCTTTGGGTGTTCCAGTAACGCTGACATTCAACATGCTGAACCAGACCACAGCTTCCCCTTGCACTGTTGTCACCCTGGTAGACATCCGTTTGACCCAAACCTCATGTGTAGCTGAACTGTGCTTGGCACAGGACTTGCCTGTAATGACAGCAGAAATGTGGTGGTGGAGATTTCTACGTTTGCTGTTTTCTGCCTTTTGTGACTTGTGCAAAGGATGAATGAGAGCCATGCCGGGCTAGTGCTGGTTTTGCCTCAGAACCATTGGCAAACAGTAGCAGATTTCAAACATTTAAACAGTCAAATTTTTACTTAATTAGACAGCGTGGAACGCTAGTGCACCCGTTTCAGCTCAGTCACACGAGCTGCCCTTTGGTTTAGGTCTGGGCAGACTGTCCGCTGGGTGTGTTTGTACATCCAGAGCTGAGCAACTGCTTCAGTGCTGTTGGTGAGAGCTGTGATATGCATGTGGCAGCTTGAAAATGGTTCAGCTGATCAGATTAACAGTGTTTGAGTTTACAAAGCTAATGAGATGTAATCCTTTTGTTGTGTTTGGGTTTGGTTGTTTTATTTATTTTGTATTAAGTGTATAGCTGCAAAACATAATTTTCATTAACATATTCAGGAATCTCATATTTGTGCAATAATTCAGATACGGCTCTTTTTTGTGTCTCAGACTTCTGAAATTCCTGTCCCTGATTCCTACATCTATAATATTGTTTCTAATGTTTTCCCAGAAGTGAGGCTGTGCTGAGAGGCTGAATTTTTAGCTTGTTGATCCATAAGTGCTGGAGTGTGCTGCTAGTTCAGAAACGAGTCATTTGCATGAGTAACAGGTAGGCTTTGCTGCCCATTCACTCATCAGTGCTATAATCAAACATCAGCTTGATGCTTGTGGAATATGCAGAGGAATATGAAGTCGTTTGAGGGATGTGGGAAATGAATCTATGTGTTGTCAGAAGAATTTGGAGCCACTTCTGTGAGAAAAGCTACAGTAACAGCAATGCAGAATGGGCTAAGTGCCTACATGGTCGTTCGTCTGAAAGCCTCCAGACACTGGGAGGGTTTGCCTCAGGGATATGGGTTCTGGCCGTCGGAACATTTTAATTTTGCCTTGGGTTTGGGTTCGAGTGTGAGCGAGCCCTGAAATGTAGTGATCTTACGAGAGATGGGAAATCTCTTTGATCTTGGTTTGGGACCACTGGTAATAACAATAAAGATTTGATTGATCCAATATGACTTTTTGTGGAAAAGGACTGATTTTGTGATTACTTGTCCTTAGAAGGCTGAAGTCTTAGATTTTAATGCTGACAGTAGGGTGCACATTCAGTCCAAACAGTTGTTGATCTGGTCAGTCATAGTGTTGCCAGATCTTTGTATCACTCAGATTAAGTTTTACAGATTTTGCTGTTGGGCTATCATGACCTTGAACTCTCAATCCTCTGTGAAGGCACGTCTTCTATTCTGTTTATTCAATTCACAAAATGGTAGTTTTCTTTAAAGTCTTCTATCCAAAATGCCTGTTTCCTAAAATATTAGGGTTTTTTCCCCCTGAAATATTTGTATTTTCTGGTTTAGAGGCATTACTATGAACATCTCCACTGAGAGAAACATACTGCTACTGATTGATTAATTAGTTTTAGAGTTTAAGGTGCTATTTTTGCAATCCACACTTCTTTCAGTAATGTGTCTGAGTTATATACACATAAGGTTTCTTTGTAACATTGCAAAAGATCAGTCTGCAACATCAACAGTGTTTTTTAGCAATACATTTATGCAGCAGCAGGCATGCTGGGTAGTTTATAAGCTTTTAATGAAACACTGGCAGATATTAGGGTTTTATGGGCTGGAAAAACAGTGCAAATCAAAGAGCTTTGCTTACTGTTTATAGCGCTTTTCCCCTGAATCTAGCAATATTTATCTCACTCCTTCCATCTTGCATTTTGCTCTTCACATATTTACTTTCCCTTTCACTGATATATTTATAGTCAACCAACTGTTTTGTATGAAATATACATACAGCTACAATATGCCTGTCATTGTGGGCATCCACTTACCTGGATAAAGCCTGAGACTTGTTTCACATCTGTCTTTGACTTCAGTCTGCCTTTATCCTAGTGAGGGTACACGTATTTTGCACCTTTAGCCAGTATTTCTGGACATCCTTTATTGTGACTTCCCTGAGGCCATGTAAATGATCCCTGAGGGATACTGTGCTTTCTGACTGCCTGCTGGCTAATATCTGATCTTTTCACGCTTTCAGTAGCAAAACTCTTCTCAGAGCATATCTCTATCAGGATGTTTTTTGAGTCCCGTCTGCTAAAATAGTCATAATACTTGATGCTGTCATAGTGTAACTTTCTAAGTAAGGACCCTTGCGTACTCTTATTTACAGATGAAGTCCACATTAAAACTAGAAAGAGATTCAGGCCTAAAGACTGCATCATAGTTTGGCTTAAAAGGATATGGTGAAAATAAGAGTGATGTGGCACCAACAGTTGTTAGAGTGCCAGTACATCTTCAGTTAAAAAGTCAGTCTGCAAAACTTCTTGAAATCTTCTGCCTCCTCTAAATCTGTGCAGCATTCCTAACCATCATGCAAAGACATACTTATTCTGCCATTGGGACTCTTCTTCCTCTGTTCTTCACAAAACTCCTTTGTGTATTTCCCGCTCACATGCGGTACCTCGTGGAATTTGGCTGCATTTACGCAGAGATCCCCGTGTAAAGAGGTAAAGCACCAATACACTCACTGGTTTTCTCATCAACAAATCGAGTTCATTTCCGAGTCTCACAGGGCTATGAATAACAATCCCCTGAGGCAACCTGGAGGAACGAGAGGGTAGGTTTAACTCAGCAGTCTAGGATCTCACGGTGACCCTTTGTTATCAGGGAATGACGGCTTTCAGGGGCTGGATGCTGAAACACAAGTGAGCTCAAATTCCTGGTGGTGAGTGTGGGGAAGTACCATCGTTCTTGGGATCAGTGTGGCAGACTGCCTGGTTTCCCAGGGAGAACTGTGAAAGACTAGGTCTAGGATTACAGTCTATTTCAGCTTTGAAAAAATGCATTCTGCAGGTCAGCTAGGAAGAATGGTGATCTTTGATGATAACTCTGTTAGTATTACTAGGAGGTAAAAATAAGTGTCTGTGAGAAGCAGATGATTTCTAAGTAAGCAGAATTTGTTTTCCAGAGAAGCTACAAATGGAAAATATAACAATTTTTCTCCTCAATTCCACTATACTTGGTAAGTCCAGAATAACTAAATTACAATATTCCTTTGTGCACAGAACATATGGTTGGTTTGGATGGACATGAGACTCACATATGTCACCTCAAATTATAGAAACCCGTTTTGTGTTTTTCAGAATTATATTTTACATTTCAGTCAGGCTAATGTGGGTTACTCAGGTCATAGTATCAACACTATTTTTTAAAGCCTTGTATTTCCTGAGGACACAGAACACCTTCATCAAAGTTGTTGAAAAGTTTCCATGGATAACAATAGACTGCAGCTCAAGCTGTTAGTGTACAGTGCAGCTTTATTTGATTGAGAATGTAACTTTATAAGTATTGCAGAATGGGCTTTTAATGTCTAATTTATTTTGGATGATCTATCATTAGATACCCTGTATTTGTGCTTTCAGCCAAACTCTGCTGGGTGTTAATTGCTCTCTTCAGCTTGGGTGTACAACTGTAGATGGACTGTAACTGTGGGAAACTAGAAAGACTAGAGTACAATCATATCCCAGCCAGCAAACAGCAGCAGAAACATTGCAGGAGGAGAAATGGAGGAACTTTCAGAGAACCACTTTGGCTAGATGTAGTTTTGGCTTGTCCTGACTAGCTGCTTCATCACAACATCATGTCCCTTGTCTTTTTCTTAGCATGGATGTAGTCTGCATCATCCCCTCCTATTTCTCTCTTCTTCATATTTGGCTTGGTTGCCACAAGCAAGTTTCTTGACATAGTCTGCCCAAAATAATCACACCAGTACTATGAGGCTGACAACCTTGTTTGCTCTGTAGGATACACCGCTTCTCTTTCTCCTTGCCATTCTCATCTGCTTAGACTGTAAACTCTTTGGCAGGGATTTGCTACTGTTTTTACCAATTGGTTTCTGATTACTACTACTGGTGACTGTTTCTACTGATTTTCTACTGAGCATGTGCAGTGTCTTGCTCACTTGGACGTGGTCTGAGTTGTCCCTTGAGGTACTGTTGTCAATAAGCGTAGTTAACAACGATTTTGGATCACTCAGAAGCAGTCTTGAAGTTTTTTTGCTTATCAGGAATCTTTGTGATTTGTGTTTTTTCAAACATTTACATTTTCAAGTGTATAAGAAGATCCCTTGCTCCTGACAGCATGAATCCGTGCGCTGTATGTGCAATTTGCCCTGGTAATTACTTATGTATGGTGATAACCATAGCAACATCCCAGGTAGATAATGTCATGCAAATTACTGCAGCTCCAGGGATGGAAGATGTTAATACGAGTATGTACTCGCACCCCTGGTCTTCAACATTTTGCAGTGACTCTCCCTTTCCCTCCGCCAAGCATGTTGGTTTAAAATTTCCTTTCCTCACTATGATCGGGAAGCAAAAGAAAACCTCTTGCTGTTTTTCCCATTCGTATTTGCAGAGGGAGGGGGAGGGTGGTCCTTCAATGTTTCTGTCATGAATAATTTTGTATGCACAGTGGAAATTCCACAGTGTATGTAGGGCATAAAAGTCTAGAGACTTGGATACACTGCGGGGCACTGTGTTGTGCCTGAACTCAAGTTCTTGCGTTTGTAAACAGGGAGTGTGAGCATGTGGGGGTGGAATTGTAGCCACAGATGTTTGGACTGAGGTGTAAACCTCCTCAAATCATTTACAGAAGATACAGGAGAGTAGCTTTTTCTTTCAAAGCAGATACGCTGTAGCTGAATACTTATCAGGGTCAGTGCATTGTTACTGAAATGAGGAAATAGCAGAGAAGAAGCTGGTAACAGTTGTCCCTTGTTTTGTCATAAGCGAGAGCAACAAAAAAAAAAATCTACAGGAATGCTATTCTGCATATACGCTAGTCCTTGTGTAACCTTAGAACCCTGGAGGTATGAAAATAAGATAAGCCGCTAACCTGTAACTTTATATCTTTGTTAAAGATATAAAAAAGCAAGCAAGAAAATTGGTGAAGTAAAGGTTTTGTTTTTCTAACGAAGAATGAAAGTGTTGCTAAATATTTTTTGGTTTGCAGTTAAATACTGAGAACGTTGGAGTTAGTGCTGCAATCTCTGCTGAAGTTACTGATTACAAAAAGCTGCGCTACCGCAGCCATTAATGAGGAAATACCCTGATAAAAGAGAGTGGAGACTTGTGGAGAGTCAGAGAAAGATGGTCCAGGCAGCCAGAGGCACACATGTAATCAGATCCTAGTTTGTAAGGTACGTGTTCCCAAAGCAGGCTGTGCTGTTCATTAGGCCAGCACCTAATTGTCTTCATCGTAAAAGCATAATCTTTCTCAAACGGAACTGTGGTGGGGAGTGAAAACAAAATTATTGAAGACTCTGAGCAACTTTTTTTGTGCTACAGGTAGTAGATGTAGAGAGTGTTAATTAATTGGAGATTAAAATACTACCAATCTGTATCCCTTGGTATCTGTACAGGGGTGTTTGCCACTCTGACAGGCCTGCCTACAAATCCCAGACTGTAAGGTTTAATCTCTTCCCCTCTAATTTCTCTGTAAATTAACAATTCAATACTTTGCCCAATGTAGCACTGGCAGCACTGTTCAGCTGTGCCACCCTGCCCAGCATAGCTGTTCATGGCAGTGGAATTTGAAAGGTACACACATCCAGGTGATCCACTTTCTTGCTAAACCTTGCAACAGCGCTTGGAGCTACAGACATCCCTGATTTACACTGGAAGCTTTTTTAGAAAGTCATATTTAGTCAGGACACCTACCTAAGAAAAACAAACTGCACCAGAAAGAAATATATAAAGTCAGGGGTTTTTATCATCTGACAGAAACTATTGAGCCTAATTATCTGCAGGAGATTTTGCCTGTCTGCCTACTTTGCATATCATAGATGTTTCTTTGTCATTTCTATTTTCAGCATGTGACTGTCTGATGATGGCCTCTCCTTAGATCCCGTATCACATTGAAGAGAACAGTAGATGCCTTGGAGTTACAGGGATAGCCAAACTGAGGCCCCAACAAGTTAAATGCACACTTCTTCAAAATAAAATGAGTGATAACTGCACTGCTAGACCTCCTGGACCCCTGTTTATGTGCCAGTTTCATTGTCTGACCAGTGTCACAGCCAGACAAGACTTGACTGCAATTAATTATCCAGTTTTCTGCTTTCCATGGCTAGGATGTCTTCTTCAGGACTGAACTGACCTCTTCCTAAGGAAGTCCAGGGAATGGTGGGGATCACCACTGGCATATTTTTTTGTTTCCTGGCGATCTTGTTTTTAAAGTGTATCTCTATATGGCTTTGATTTATTGGTTTTGTTCACAGAGTGAGGTATGATTAACAAAGATTAAAAATGAAAAGGCTGCAAGTAACTTAGGAACGTCTGAGAAATGGTGTCAGTTTTTAATGAAATTCACAGCTCAGGCATTCAACTGAAGATCTTAAAAGTTCATCGCAGAAAATGCTGACATTGCAAAGCTTCCCCCAGAGCTGCAACACCATTCCAACACCGGGAAAAAAGTGTGCGTGAGAAAAGATTTGTCTAGGTTAATGCCACATGTAGGGCTAATGTTGGATTTAATGACTCTCCTTCCCTGCTCTAGCAAGGGTATTGCCTTCCTCCACGTGCTGCATCCACATTTTTTTTTATTTTCTTCTAGCTAATAAAACAAAACTAAGGGAACCTGCCAGCATGTGGAAATCCTTTATATTAGCCAGCTGCGCAGTTTGTATTTAACAAGAGCGTATGTTTTATCAACCAGCAAGGGAAGTGATAACATCAAATTCATATGGACAAAAACAGCACGTGTTTAACAAGTAATATTTTACGTGCATGATTTTATTTACTGTCTCTTCTCCTCACTTTTTCTACCTCACCAGTTGCTCACCTTTGCTAGTTTATGAGATGATGTTCAAGGCAACCTTGTGTTATCACATGCAGCAACAGGGAGAAATTGGCTTGTCATTAGTAAAAATTGTAAAACCAACCCTACAATAAACCCTGGTTTTGGCCACAACCTCTGCCTCCTGGATGAGGAACTGAAGCACAACCCACAGCTCTCATTGGTCGTTTTTAACCCACAGTTAAAATCTCCATGGGCAATGGTCAAGTGTAGACAGGACTTATCACAGGGATGAGAGATGTGTAAATGCATCCAGTCAGAGAAGCCTGGAATGGAGGTATCCAGGGGAATGAAGGATCTCAGCTCTCTTTCCTAGCTCTTTCTTAGGGTATCATTAAATGGCAAGCTTCTGGTTAAGACTGATCATTTTGTGTCTGTTATTGCAGGGGAGGAATGGCACAAGAAGCCCTGGTAACAGTTCACTTCCAGAGGAACACATGGATTCCTCCGTTATTCCTGTGGAGATTTCTGAAAGGCTGGTATGGCTGTGTGATACATGCTTCATGGCTGCCTCCAGGTTTCTCCTTTCTCACAGCCTTCAGACCTGATAGTTCCTTCCCTGCTTGGATTAAGGTCCGTGTTTTGACAAATGCTGAGGCCTGAAAAAATAGCTTGCAGTTCCAAAGGCAGCTACAGCAGAAGGGCTGAAGGCTCACACCTCTGGGATTTGGGGTTTAAGTGGGAAAAAACATGAACGCTCACTTCACAGTAAGCAGCTTGGCTTTCTGGGAGAAGCACAACAGAGCTGGCTTGGAAATCAAAATGGGAAATTGCCTCTAAGCTTAGACATTTTCTACTGATAATATATAACAAAATTGCCCACTGTAATTAAGCCACCTTAGGACAGAGACAGCCCAGCTGCAAAAGGGGTCTGTCCGATGTCCCCCAAAATCAGCTGAAAACATCTCTGTAACTTTCGTGAGTTTAGTTTGTCAATGATGCAAAGCAAAGCCACGCAGCTTTTAGGGCAGGCAGTGCAGTATTCTGGAAGCAATATGAATTCCTTTTGCTCCTTTTTGCATCACTAATTTTTATTTATCACACAAAATCATAAACTGCACATAAACTTAAATGCAGGCATAATGTACATTACTACGATAATAGAGAAGCTGTGCTCTTTTAACCAGGCAGATGAGATAGAAATAGGCATATTGAATGAGTTCTCCTCAGTGGAATGTTCAAATCCCTTGTTTTTCCAAATCTTTAAATTCTAACTTGTCTGCTAAGGATACAGAAGTATAATTACACTAAAATGTGCTCACAAAGGACAACACATCAACTAAATTTCTTCAGACAACAGCATATGAATGTCCAAAACTTGGTTGAAAGACTTTCAATACAAGGCCTTGCACTCAATATCTTTTCCGAGTTTTGTGGTAGATTGGCTATTTTGAATTTACAAACCATTCAGCCAGAACACACAACAACTGCAGTTTTGAATGTGTATAAATAGCACTCATGTAAGTAGGGTCAGCTGTTTAAGTCTATTAATTAAGGGAAGCCTACATTTCCAATTATTGTGTTGTTTTGTAGCCATCAAGGTTGCAGCACACCAGTGCCTGGCTGATGACAAGTGTAGCAAACTAGATAGGCAAAGCCAAAACACCTATGGAAAAACATATTAGCTAGTGCCAGAATTGTGAAATGAATAAGACATTTAGATAAACTGAGTTATGAACTGAAACTAGCTACAGCACATGGCTGTAAATGTCAGTGAACCAAACAAGCTAATTCTTTGCCTGTGAAGTAGTGTTGAAACACATACTATATGCAGTTTAGGTTTAAATATAAATATGGGATTACCTTTTAGGTTGTGAAACAGAATCATATAGGCAACAAACATTACATCTTGGGTCTTCTATGAGTGAAAACTGTTGTGTCAAATATGGTTAGTTTAGTAGGGTTGATGGGCTTTACTCAAGGTTCCTAGAATTTATCTGCCAAGCATAAATAATTATTTAACAACTAATAGGGCAAGGCCAGAAATATAATAGCTTTTATGTTGAAATTAACATCAAGTGATCTGTAGACATCTGCTAAGCAAGCCAAATGTGGCCTACGTGCGGTATGTTTTGCCTCACTGCCTCAAAATAACAAGCAGTGCTTATATTTGGAGGGGCAGTTTTCCTTGTTGAAGTGGAAAAAAAAATGTTCTGATAGAAAATCACTTGCACTGTTAGGATCAAATGTGTGATGAAAACATTAAATAGCCCTACAAATTTAAATTATGCTCGATGTTGAGATTTCATCCTTGCAAATGCTCGTTTCCTGATGTGTGCTTACTGCGGTTCGGAGCAAAATGAAAGTCCTTTCTTGTTAGAAAGAAAACAAAATATCACCCAGTGTATTCCAGCCCTGAGCTGTTTCAGCTTTCTGGGGTCCAGCAAGTGTGGGAGCCTGGGCTGCAGTGAACTTGTTTTTTCCGAAATGACCAGAAGGGTGAGGGAATCGTAAGAAAAGCCACAGCCTTAAGAAAGCCTGAAAAAGTTCCAAGTGGCAAGGACCCTTTCCAAGCAGATACTCGCTGTTGCCTTGCAGGGATCGGCATTGTGTGTGTAAGTGTTTGGGTTATGTGGGTGCCAGAACAGAAGCTGTACTTCCTTTCCTTGAGAGCGCCGCTGTTGGCATGGCCTGTTTGCTTTGCTGGCTGTTGCAGTTCATCTGCTTTCAGGGCCAACCGTTCAATCTTTGGCGTCTTCTCTAGGGGTCTTGGCCTTTCCTCTGTTTTAAAAGTATTAGAGGGAGGTTGAATTGCTGAGTGGGGAGTGTAATCTTTGTGAGGCCAAGTCTAAAGATGTTAATAAGCTGAAAGGGCCACACTGGCAATTTACTGTGTACTGTGTAGGAATGAATGAGAGACTCATATTCATTGTGCTTATGTATGCTCAAGTTCTTTATGTCCATATTTAGATCTATTAACACGATAAGATTAAGCCAACTTGAGTTTCTTGAATGAACAAAGCAGTAAATGGCAGAGCCTCAACAACAGACCCCATAAATGTGTACTACCACCAGCAGCATGACTAACTCTGGACCCAAGATCCTGTGGGGTTTGGCAGTGACACAGAGGACGCTGCTCTGAACAAGCTGGATTCCCTTTCGTACAGGAGCCTTGGCACCAACCTCACTGTGAGCTGGCTCAGGCTTTTATGGGGGCACTAAAGGCTGGGCTCCGTGCTGGACTTGGTGTCTCTGCCCCAGGCTTTCCTGAATACAGGAGTGCAGCCTCAGGCTTCTCTGGCTCACTCTGCCAGGAGTCCCTGGGAGTTTGTCTGCCAGTTGGGTTAGCCAGAACACACAGTGCTCCAGCCAAAGTCAACTTCCCCCTGTGAGGGTGACCGCAGTAAGGAAATGTCAGATGCTGACTGGGCCAGTTCTCAAACCACATTTCACCCTTCCCAGCAGGGATTTCCCCAGCAGATAAGTGGCAGAAATCTCTGTCCTGTGCTGGCAACTCTGGAGGATGGAGTTAGAGAAATAGGACAAAACACGTGGTGGAAGAGAGCTGTTACACTGACAAACCGTAGAACCACGGGATGGTTTGGATTGGAAGGGACTCTAAAGATCATCTGGCTTGAAACCCCTGCCCATGGGCAGGGACACCTTCCACTAGACCAGGTTCTTCACAGCAAACCTGGCTTAGACTGTGTCTGCTGCTTCAAAGCACAAATGATGAGAAGGAAGAAACTCCATTTGCAAAGACCTTTAGCTTGGATTTCTGTACTAGAGTAGTGCACAAAGGAGTTTGGAGTGTCCCGAGGCAGGATTGCTACATAATTTTGTCCATAGATGAGGCTCCTTGTCCAGCACAGGTAGAGCAAACAACATCCAAGCTGGATAGAGAGTGGCCAACCAGTTCTGTTGTTTGGATATTGCAGCCCTGACTGCTGCAGGGACTAAACATCAGATATCATTCTAGGTGGTATAGTTGGGCTTCTTTGCAGGCATTCATCTGATGTGAGTGAGGAAGTTTCTCTGTGCCTTTTGGTCTCGTCTTTCTGTGGGAAATGTGAATTGCTGATTCTAAATCATGACATGTAAGAGTTCTTGTACTGTGCTGAGGGTGTGTAACAGCCCATTCAGCTTTACTTTGATGATTAGGTTTCTGCTTTTACTACAAAATGCATGGCAAAGCAGTCATTTCTATGCATGTTCTAGGGAGGTGCATTATTGCATTGTAGCACTTGACATGAGAGTAATTTACACACAGTCACTGCTTTGTCTTCCATGAAAAACAAACCCTCTACCAGCAGATGCAAGAAGTCTAGTAAAGATTTCGTATTATTAATGTTTACAGCATTTGTTGTAGTGCTGCCTGTTAATTACCCCATTTAAGAGTGTGCCCTTCTGCTGTGAGGGATAGGCGTCTATTTGGAATGATGCTTCTTGAAAAAATGTTCACACTATAATTCAGCATCCCTGCGTCTCGAAAGATGCTGCTCTCAAACAAATTGCAAACTGGGACTAAGCCTGCTGTAAAAAGTGAAGTTGGCCTGGTGTAAAAGTGGCTTTGGGGAGGAAGCAATCCCTCTGATTTCAGAGGCTCCTTGCAGTCCTAGTGCAATGCAAGGCAGTGAGAAAATAGGCCATGTGTTGGAGGGAGCACATTTGCTAAGGCTGTGAGGCAGAGAGTGGCAAAGGAGGGTGTATGCAAATCTGAAGCTCTGCCTCTAGCACTTACTGTCCTCCAGACAGCAACTTCCTCCTCTCCCAGGGGAGCACCTCTACTGTAGCCAGGCATTTTACTGGGAGTGCAGAAGTTGCTGGGTAAAGAGCAGTGCTTTCTTTTGTCTGTTTTCCTTCTGAAGGTAACTCTAACTATTTGTTTCTTCCTTTGACTGTTCCTCATGTTTCCACCTGGCCATTTCTTCCTGTGTGAGTGGAAAACCCTGCTGTGCCTCCAATTTCAGACATGGTGGTCATGAGGGAGTTGTGCACGGCCCTACACACAGGGGTATCACACAGGTGATGCGAAGGTGAGGAAAGGCAGCATCATTCAGTGAAAAAAAAGAAAAATCAGGGAGTCCTTAACTTGGCATCATGCTCTCTTACTGTTCTTGCTCCCTGCATCCCCTTGCTGTCCTGCTGTGGGTGGCTGACAGGGACCCTGGGCCTGATGAGGTGCTGTACCTACCTCGGTGATGTCTGAGACATGGCCAGCCCTACACTTGCATGTTTTGGTTCTGTGTGCTGCTGATCAAAGAGCAGAATTACTATGTTCTCTAGAAAAATTACAGTTTGGCCTGTCTTTATGCATCTGTCTCTCTCTGTGATCAGGGATTCTTTTTTGTTTTGGGTCTGTCTTTATCTCTACAGGTCTACCTGGCAAAATGAAGGTGTGATTGCAGCATGTTTGCCTGTCTTAATTTAACTGGCAGAGGTAATAGCAGCAGTGAGGATGCAGCAGCACTGGCCAGCAACCAAATTATAAAGTCTCTAGAGACCTTGTGTGTATATCTCAAGGTATGTTGACACTGCAACAACTGCTGCTCGCAGAGATGCCCTGAGATAGCTGTTAATAATGTCACAAAGAGTGAATTGTTACTCAGCAATGACCGAATAAAATAACTGCCACAGAGTTTACTCTGCTTCTTGGGTGGGTTTTACAGCTTGTCCTGAGCACCATGCTGCTGTGGATGGGATGCTCTTGATTTAGTGAGTGGGAAACAGTGATAACATCTTGGATGAGCAGTATGAATGTTCATCCAGATACATCCTCAGCACATATGGAATCAATGCTAAGAGACTGAAGATAGAAAATGAGGCAAACAAAGAGAAGACTGACTCCTGTGTAGAGCAACATAATGGCTGTCATGTCAGGGGAGGGATGGGGACAAAGCAATTTTTCCACTCTAGTGCTGGAAGTATGAGCCCATGCCAGAAAAATGATGACCAGGACTGTTAAAACCCTCCCATGGTGCCTGATTCTGAAGAAACAACGTGCTGGCAGGGACTGTGTCATGCTGCAGAACAACCTGCCACTGACTCAGAAGTGGTAGAAATAGAGCATGAAAACTGGGCCTCAAACCCCGAATGACGATATCCGGATGTTACCTGCCACAGACTGATCCCTGGGGCTCTTCTGCTTTACCCTGTGGCATGGCTTATGTAAGCTGTCAGACTAAGGAAGGTCCACAGAGCTGAACTAAATGTCTGGGCTCTGCAGTGGCAGCCAGCACTTCTCACTGAGCTGTGCCTGCTTGGTGAAATCTCAAATTTGGGTTTATCATCCTTGCAGGTGGTTTTTGGATGCTAAACCAAATACCACCTTTCTGTGCCCATTCCCTTTCATGAAAAAGGGCTCAGCTTCCCATTCAGTCCACCGGAACTGGACCTTTGGACTTGAAAATAATCTCAGTCTTTCAGCTAACAAGATTTGTCCTCAGGACTTTTTCTTGCATTCTACTTTGAACATCATTTCTACAGGCTGCTAATTTTAATAGGACAATGGGAAGGACCCACACACACATGGAGATGACCCTTGTATTATAAATAGCTGGCTTTGGTCTGCAATGTGTGTTCTAAATGAGATGCACTGAAGTTTTTTAGGAGTCATTCAGGTGTGCTCCACACAGGCGTAGACTGACTTTGTATCACTAGCCAGTGGAGCTTTGCCACGAGAGATGTGATGCAGATTTGGGACAAGTGTCTGGCCTGGATCTTTCTGACTCAGTGTTTTAGTGACACGCAGAAAAGCGCTCGGGAGTTTTGGTAAAGCTCGCTGAGGCCAACAGGAACGATGAAATTAAGTTATCTGAAAGTCAGGCCGTTCGTACTGCGGTTCTGAATTTGAGAGGTCAGTTTTCCACAGGTGAGCTTGGAATTCCAGGGCCTCTTTCCCCCGCCGGGGCCGCGGCACTGCAGCAGCCCCACCTGCTGTTGGACGGGGAGGACGCGGCTCCGTCCTTCCATCCGAGCTGGGTCTGGATTAGAAGTGACTCACTGCTGATTACCCTATCTCTTATCACCCTCTTTTACCCCGCGTTCTCCCTTTTACAGCCAATTCTTTGCGGTCCTTATGTTTGTCAGTTGTTATCTTTGGGGTAGGAAGGATATCTTATCTCTGCTTGTAAAGAGCACTGAGTAAATTTGCACACGCTGTAAGGGCTTGATAATAATAACGCTAATCTTTTGCTTTTACTAGCGTTTGATTTCAAGAGCTCTCTGTGAATCTGAATGAGCAAAAGTTACAAAAGCAAAGGTATAATTAGACTTCCTGAAATGGTTTTGTTCAGTACTGAGGAAGGTGATTTTATGTTGTGGCTTTTGCGGTTTTTTTCTCTTTAGAAATGAGAACACCATAAACAAGTGTGCTCAAAACAAGAAAGAAAATAAATGAGACTTTTAAATTGACAATGCTTGTAAAAATGACAGGGTGATAAACGATGTATTAAGATACTTTTTCTTAAATTATACTGCTACTTTAATGAGTTTGAGATGAGCAGAGTGATCAGGAGTGAGGCTTATTTACACGGCAGATTTAATTTGAGATGAGGGTGCTTTAGCAGCAGAAAAATCCTTTTATGTCTATAGGCTTTCTTTTATATATATAATTTATACATATTTAGGGACAAATTCTGCAAGGTACTTCAGCTCATGCCTGTTTCAATGACAGCTTTGTTTAAGTCAACATAGGTGCTGCTTAATCAGGATGTAGACCATCAGATTTTCTTCCCCTAGGAAAAAACCTACAGTTAAAATGATCACTATCTCCCTAAGTGTCTTATTTTAGAAGAGTTTGTTAGCCCATAGTGTGGCACATTGCATTGCATTTGGGAGTAGGGACGGACTCAAAACAGCAAAACTTGCCTCTGGAATGAGATTCCAAACACTTTTTTTCATGAGGATTCTTTAGACTCATCCATTAGAAATATGAAATTGAGAATGCATGCATTTATGTGTTGTTATTCCTTCTTATAGGATATGATATGCTCAGGCAGAAGTAGAGGGAAATGGCTTTGTTATTTAACTTGGGGGACTGTGGGGATAGTTGATATAACTTGTTTCTAAAGCAAGTAGAATTAAAGTTCTGGCATTATCTGAGATGGTCAAAGCTTCTTCAAGATACCTACTCTGCAAAAAGCCAGCAGAGCAGGCTACAGCTGACACCGTGAAACCCTTTGTATTTGTGACATAGCACGTGTTTTACACCTGGGCTTATAAAATTTTTATTAAAAATCTGTTATTAAGCCTCTGTATGTCATTTTGATAGGCTGATGGGGTAGTTAATAGACAATGTTGAGCATCTGCTCATTTCCTGCGTGTTGAGAGCTGGATTCATCAGTAAAGCAAGATTTTAAAATACTATAAAACAAAAAATGCTTAACCACATGTTCCTAACAGATAACAAAGGTGTTTATTTTATTCATGAATATAATACACTTTCTCTCAAAAGATAGTTTAGACCTTAATTTTTAAAAAGGATGTTTGGATTTCTTAGATGAGTAAATGTGTTTGCCTGTGTCTCTGCCTGATCTGCTTTGTGCCTGTGTAACCCAGCAGGGAGAGCACAGCACTTTTTGATATTCTCAGATGGGGTGAATGTACCTTGCTTTGAAGATGAGGGAGGCACAGTAGTGGTTCATATGCCGTATGCACGTTCTCCACAGAGGTTACTCTTTACCCTGCAAGAACTTAAAATGCCATGACTGCCACAAAGTGCAGTGAGTCCAGAAACTCACTGCAAGAGGTACAAAATAAAGAGGAAAAAGAACAATGTAGCTGCTGCATTTCTTTATGTCTTTTGAAATATGACCATAGTTATATCTATACATTAGACATACAGATATATATGATGTTTCACCTAGTAGTTATGATACTAAGTAGCTGGAATTTGAATTGTTTTCTTAGTGTAAAGCATTTTGGAGGTACCTCTGATGCCGGGCCAGAGTCATCGCAGTGGTATATAACAAGTAAGAAGAATGTTATCGGGAAGACCATCCTTCCCTTTCTAGGAATATTAGTATTCATTTATCCTGGAATCCAGCAGCACCCAAGCTGAGACATCTGGTAGCAGCAGCTGTGTGGCAACTAAGTGTTTTAGTGTCTGTAACATTCTTATGTGAGTGCGAAGTAGATTCAGATGTTTGGAAAATTGCAAAAGCAATGAAAGTACTTTTGTTGTGTGTGTGAGGAATTCAGTAGGCAAGCAGTTCATCCTTTCTGCTGTTTGCAAGTAATGAAGTAAAGGCTCGTGAACAGGAATCTGGACCTCTGAAGGATGAAGCATCATGACAGTCTGTGGAAAGTCTTGTTTCTGTTACTAGGTACAGGTCATAACCAAATCGGGGACTCTGGAGTGATTGAATCTCTTCTTAAAATGCTTGTTAATGAGGTGGGGACTCTTTATAAACATGGCAGTTTAACAAATGTATGATCATGTCTGTGCATGGGCTCCTGTCAGTCTGCTCACTCAAAATGTGGCAAAGAAAGTGTTTTGAGTGGTATTTGATTGTTCGCTCAGGGTTTTAGCTAAGCGTGTCAGAAAGGTCTGAGTTAGCCAACAATCTGACTATCCCTGGATTACATGGCTGAGGTACGATTTGGAAGAGGAAGTTATTAATTTATTAAATCTACTGCTAGAGTAGGGAAAAAAAATACACAACGTTCTGGGCATATGAACCATCCTTTGGGCACTTCAGAGGGATTGATGGCAGCATTTGCTACGTTGAAGTGGATGTGAACTTATGTCTGTTTGGCTCAATTACTGTGCTCTGAGCAGTGTAATTTAAATATTGTGTGTTTCCGGAAGGTTAACGTTGCTGGTACACTTCATGCTCTGCACTGTAAAAAGCAAGCACTTTAAAAACAAGTGACAATCTCCCATTTGCCACTGTGCAATCAGTGAAACTGCTCTGTTGAGATCGAAATTTTCCAGGCTAAAGTCAGTTGGGGGGGGGGTCTTAAATTTGTCAGTCCACATGAAACAAATGCAGAGATGACACCGTAAGACTGGTGATAAGGGGTGGGCAGCACTCCAACCAAGTTGAGGGCTAAATTGGTTTAACAGTACTTTAAGGGGAAAGGCCGTGGCCTGAGGGCAGAATTACCCACCCTTGCATAGTTTAGAAACTCTTGTCGAAGGTCTAACATCACTGAGGCAGACACTTGCTGAGTGGTGGCACATGGACACAAATTCTGCAGTTTCCCTGGGAGCTGCAGTGCCGCTGTTCCACTGGTGGCAATATCCCATGTTCAGGCTGGAGCCAGCCGTGGTTTCACTAACAACGAGTAGCCTCTGTGCGAGTGCCTTGAGGTCAGTGTTTGTTGACGTGATCATAATGATAATCCCTTCTCCAGACGTGCTTACACAGATTACTGTGCAGCCAGGTGAGGTGCGGAGTGTACATTGATCTAAACATTTATCTGTAGAGCAGCTTTAGCCCATTTCAGTGAGGAAGAGCACGGAACAGACAAGCTGCTGTGAAGCTGGTCATTGCATGGTGAATTCACCTAAGCTATTCTTGCAGTAATTTGTTCCTATAATTGTATTCTGTCTTGCAATCCCAGTCTTAAATGTCATCAGAATTTAAAAGTCTCATTTTGTGCTATTTAATTTGGATATTATTACTAGTTTCATAGCAAACTTTTTGGAAGTCCGGTTACAACATAGCAGACTTCACAGAATGGCTGTATATATTTAGATTATCTTCTTGACTTCCAATCACTTCAATTAAGTGACCCATGATTTTTATATTACAGGACATTGCAAAAGATGCACCTGCCAGTTTTATTTCTGTTTTTATATTGTTGGAAGTGGTTTGGAAGTTTGATCCAAGTATATTTCCGAAAGTTGAGCTGCTCCTCTGAATCTTTCCAATTTGCTGGAGGAACATTGTGGTGTTTGTTTTGCCAGAGGGCAGCCCAGGATCGTAAAGGTCCTTTTGAGATTTACAACCTCTGATTCTTGGAATCAAAACATAGCGCCCAAACTATGAGCACCTATATGGGGGTTTCTAGCGAACTCAATGAAAATCTTGCATGAAATATGTGCTGTCACATGTTGTATTGTCTTCTGGGCAGATCAAAAATATCATACATCAACATTTATCATGGAATAGCTCTATTTTTGACTCAGGAGCATATGAGCAGAAGCTGGACATGACATAGAATGCAAGAGAAAATGAAATATGAACAAGAAGAAGTCATTCTGTAGCCATTTATAGGGTAGCCATTTGTCAGCATCTGGTAAGCACATATCTATTTTAAGGAGTAGAAGAACATTTGAAATGTGCCACTCATATGTGATTTGAGTCCTAAATGTAGCTTGTGGTTATGAGTCTGTCTTTAGCATATTGCTCTGTGCTGCCCCAAAGCCTTTAGGTCACGTAAACTTATCTCAGATTTAATTTTCTTTCAGTTGTAGTATTAATTCAGGGATTGTTACTGTTTATTTGCTTAAAAAAATCTGTATTATTTTTCTTTGCATTTTGCAAACCTCATCATTTTGGAATCCTAAATGAACTGTTAAAAGAGCTATTTATTATAACCCTATTATATGGATATATTTTGACAAAGAATGTGCATGAGCTTGATGGTGCATCAAAGCAAAAAAAAAACCAAAATGGGCTTTGACTTTAAGGAAGAGACTTGAACCACTGTCAGGATCAAAGTATATTTCATGTACTGGAGTCCTGATTCAGCAAAGGATGTAAGAAAGAATTTCAGACACAGTGAGCTTTGGTGGCAGCCACTGAACATGATTGCATTTACTGCTGAGATTCTTGCTTCTCAGAAATGTCGACAGAACAACCCACAACCAAGCCATCCAAAATATTGTAATCTTTCTCTGTTTTCACATCCTTGCATGGCATTTCTTACACAGTTCGCATTACTCATAATGAATTGCTTTAATCAGAAGGACTGAAAGTTTTAAAAGTTCCCGCATCTGCAGATCAGTTTCTCTTCATAAATGCGCTTAGGTGATGGCAAACAGCTCGTATGTTTTTCCGTGTCCTAGTAATCTTTTAATCAAATAGTAATGCTTAATGCAATAGACTTACTCACTGCTCTTCCTGCTTCTCCATCACCAAGAGTCTTAGAATATCTACGCTGACAGCAAATAAATGAAAGCAGTACTTTTTTTTCTTAATGGAAAATGCCTGGTAAGACACTCTGATTCCCTACATCTTACTTTGTTTTGCAAGCAGACCAGTGAGGGTTTTCAGCCAGACAAATGTTTTATGGCAATAGTGCTTTATGTTTTCGTAACACCCTTCTTCTAAGGGTCTAAAATGCTTTACAGCACTAATAAATTAAACCTTACAACATCCTATGTGGTAGGTAACTATTATACCCATTTTATGGGTGCCAGACTTTGTGAAATAAGCTGCATTCAGCATGCCAGCACGCTATGAGCGGTCATTGGGGGTTTCATCCCAGAATGATCATGTGAATGCTGTCTACAATGGAGTCTATAAAAGAGGAACCTACAAGGCAAAGTGTTAGGACTTTTAGGAGCAGTGTTTGTCTTTGGGCCATGTGCAAAGACCTTTAAAAAAAAAAAAGTTTGTGAGGAAAGTTGTGATTAGACACCAAGAAAATTCTTGGTAAAAAATTCAAGATGAAAAACCCTAATAAATGATGAAATTGAGGTTCATCAGTCTGGAAAGAAAGATAGTGTGGAAGAGGGTCTGGGGGAATCAAAGGAAAGATTTTAGAGTGGAGGAGCCATGACCAGATTTTCTTGTCTGCAATTCAAAATGTAAAGGAGCGTCTGGCCTCCCCATAATACTTCAGCTGAGATAAAAGAAAGTCACGACTGTTGTTAACAACTCTTTCGCAACCTGAAACCTAAATAACCACAGGCAGCTGTAGTAACTTAGCTTTTAAATCAGCAGGACTGAGCTGCAGCTCTGGGTGGTTAAATGAATGGTTAAAATACTTCAGTGATGTATTTAAGTCTGAAATAGGTACCTGACTGATGACACCCCACAAGCCCATGCAGGCGTGCTGAACTTCTCACCATCTCTTTTGCTTACGTCCCTTTGGAGCCTGCAAGGACAATAACCTCTGAGGTTTGAGGAAATGCTGAATCATGGAAGAAACTGTGACACCAAAGTTGTGTCCTCAGGAACAGGAAAACCTAAACTAGTATTAAAATTAAGCTCAGTCGTTGTATGGACAGGCATGTGGGGTGTGATGGTCTGGACTAGCAGGGCTCAAAACACTGATTAAGAAGGGACCCCTCCCAATGTAAATTAACATCATATGATAACCTCAGTGCTTCATGGCCTGTTTTTTGTTAAGTTGTTAAAAAAAACCCATTTATACAGGAATAACCTCATTATTCTGTTAAGATGAAGCAAGAAATACAGGCACCAAGGAATGTCTTCTGTTCTGAAATATTCATAAGTTTTTTTGTTTTCTTTTTCTACTGACACAAACAGTCAAAAAGCAGCCTGGAGGAAATGTCCTTCGCTTTTGGAAAATGAGTTGGTAATTTATTCACATAAGGCCGTGTAGTCATTTTGAATTAGCACATTGTGAAATCTACTAATAAAATGAAGTCAGTTTACATTTTAAACAACCTTTAATATTTGTAAAAGTAAATATCCCTTAATTTCTCAGCAATTTAGATGTAATGGAAATTGTCAGAAATTTTAATTTCTCCCCGTTTAGCTCACTCACAATGGCTGTCAAACAGTCAAGTGATATGACGTAAAGTACTGCTAATCGTTTCAGCACAAGACAGTACTTCAAAGGTAAGGCAAAGGATGTGCAGACACTAATGAAATTTTATTATCAGAACATAGAATTAGAATTGTGACAAGAGACAATGGTGGCAGTGACATGCAGCTAGAATGTTAAGCTTCTGAAATCTCCAGGCTGAGTCTCGCAGACAAAAATAGCTGGAGCTACAGACTTCTTAATAGTCTTAAATGGAAATTGAATGGGCTCAATTAATCAAACGAACAAAATATAGGAAATTACAAAAAGGGCTCATTCTATATTTTCAGGCTATCAACCTGCATGGCCATTATGTCCTGTTGGAATGGTGTGGTTTGAAATCCATGTGTTGCTTCTCTGAGAGCACATGTTTTTGTAATTCATAGGAAAGCATGGAAAGCTCCTAAGACAGCTTGGCATGGTGATTTTTGTAAGCACATGCTTTGTCAGGCTCCACTGAGAGTGGGTCTTGTTTCACATGATCAAGCCAGTTCTGCCTGTGAAATAGAACTGCATATTTCTGAATATGTGATCATGACAAATTTGCTTCAGAGCAGGTAACATATCCAAGGTCAAACAATGAATTTAACTGACCTGAGGGCATCTGGTACTATTTTGATGTTCACTAAAAGAGTATCTACTGTACAAAAACCTATGAGAATGTGTCAGGTGTTAAAGAAGAAACAGCTTTGATGTTATGGGCTCACAAAAAAATATTTGTGAAGTAACTCTCACTGTCTTCAGTGCAGTCTTCTAATTCTCTGAACTGTGGTATGTGCCCTGTTGCCTTGTGAGCCTCAGCAGCTGCAAGGGGAAATAAAAAATGCCACATTGAATTTATTAGGTTTACTTCTTTTTGAATGTGAGTTAAACTTGGGTAAGAGTGATCAAAGCCTGGAAAATTCTCTCTCCTTTGCAGGGCACCTGGCCTCTACTATTAGGAACTTGGTCTCTGATTCTTGGATTAGTCCCACCTACAAGGGCCTCAGAGATAAAAAAAGTATTTGAGAAAGGTTGGAGACAAAACATACCCAACATTGTATTCTGTAAGCATGTTTTGGGCCCTTTTAGGCAATGTCTGTTCCCTAGGAGTTCTGTACAAATATAAGAGCTTTATGAAAACTCACACCCAGCATGGATGTGATAGTGAGGAGCTCTGCTGCAACTTGCACAGGACACAGCCCAGCAGGAAGTCTGCAGTGCCAGGCACAGTCTTTCCTTCCTCCACCTGCAGAGTAGCTATTGGCATTGAGGAAGGACACAGAAGTGTTTTGAGTGTAGAACTGAGACTGGAAATTGTTACCAAACTCCTCTAGTGCACTGGTGTCCTTAGAGTACAATTTCTAGCTTCATTTGAAATGGGGACAGAAGGTGTATTGTTTTCTTTAGGAGATGCTTTTGCCCTCTGACAGATCTCTTGGTAAGAAGGGAGGGTTTCCTCTGCATAAGGAAAAGGTTACAAAAATAATGTAATTTATTAGCCCTACCATGTAATTCCATGAAACTGGCAATAACACTGCTTTCTAAATAAGCAGGTAGGGCCACAGCATATATCACGAAGATCTTGGTTTGGCCTGGCAGGATAGTCCAGATTTTGAGTCCTTGTCAAGACTGCCTGTACCTGGTGCTTTCTGCTCAGAGCTGCTGTATTTTCATTCCAGGGAAGGTACCTGTATCTACTGTCTTTTTTCCTGTTCTCTTTCTATGGTGGCTGCATTTTATCTTTCCCATTTTCTGCTAAACTCTTCCATTTCTCTCTCTCTCTCTCACTCTCTTGCATTTTTGTTCTCTGTAGTTTTAATTCTTGTGAAGGGCATCTCCAGAGAGTTCAAAAATAGATAATTCATGTTCCCTCGTGCTATTTCCTATGCCACACTGCCACTCCCCTGCCAGTGTGGAGTGTAAACACGTAAGGATTCAAGCTATGCTGGTACAGATACTTGCCAAAGGCAAACTGTAACCCAGAGTGCTTGATCATTAGCTGAAAGCAAACTGCACATCGTACATGCACATATGTTGTCTGTTTACAGTTTTGATTCCATTGCTAAGTTATGCAAGTCTACCAGTCAGGGAACAAAACCAATAACACATATGTTTGGTGACTAACCAAAAACGTGATTTGTCCTCACAATAAAAAAAAGGAAGGGGGGAAAAAAGAGTCAAAAGCTTGTATTCCGCTTAGCAATGCAGTTTGGAGCAGAGCTGACACATGGTTTGAAAATATTTTGGGTGTTGTGTTAACAGTAAAAGCAGAGCAAATTCTGAATGGGCAACATTCAGCTGTGCTGCTGCAGGGAGAGCAAACACTGCCACATGGCTCATGCAATGCAGCCAGTGCTGTGCCTACAGTGAATATTTGCAGCAAACTGCTCAGCAGAATTACCTAGTAAGTAACAGTCCCCATTGAGTTTCAGGTTCTAGTTTCATAGTTCATATGCAGCTGAATGCCTCAGAAAACTGGACATTTATGCCAGAAAACTGGATTCGTTTAATCCTTGTGACTTTTTTTTTTCAGGAAAGAAGAGGTTCTCTGTTCTCCAGGCCCTGACCCAGAGCTGAAGGTTCTGGACTATAGTGACGTGGCCTCTGTCCCTCAGCTCCTGTGACCTGGGGGTAGCAGCTCTTCCCTTACGAATGAGAATGTTGGAGGATGAATGATTTGAAGACTATGATACACCTATTGGATCAAAAAGATGTTTAAAATGGATGGATGGATTCATAGTGCTGCCTGTTTTATCCATTACCAGCTCCTCCAATACCTTAAAGCCCTTGCCAGTGGTGTCAGTGAAGCTTTATGTGAGTGTGGAGTCTCACCACAAGGGCAAAGGAAGAAATGTATGACTGCCTGGTAGAAAGCTTCTTACCCTCCTGTGGTATTCTTGAACAATAAGCTTCCCTTGAACTGCAAAACCTCTTTCACGTAATATTCACCTGTATCTTGGAAGGACTGTTAATTAGGCAAAAGGGGATTCAAGGAAAATTCACATTAAAAATGTGTTCTTATTGGGAGCAAGAAATTGTTGTCCTGGCAACAGCAAGCATCTGTGTTTTTTTTCCCCCCTCTTTTTTTTTTTTTTTTTTTTTTCTCTTTTTTTTTTTTTTTTTTTTTTTTTTTTTTTATTTGGAGAGAGACCTTACCTTGTATCTGCAGTGCCCTGCAAGAAGCTTTAGCTGTTCCTCTGAGTTAAAAGGGCCAGGTTTGTCCTTCCAGTAGAATTTCGTGCAGAACCCTGCAGTGGAGGTCTTGGCGCTGACTTTTTTTCTCACTGGGCTCAGATTGGTATAAAAGTGGCTTAGCAGAATCAAATTAATTCTTGGATGAGAAGGTCTGTTTTAGACAGCGAACCATTTATTCAAATTTTAGTTAAAATGCACTTACTTCATGAAAACAACAGTTCTTTGAAGGGAAAAGCTTTATATGCAGGGGGAAATTATATGGAACTTCAAATTAAGGTTACTCTTGGAAGATGAACAGAAAAGCTGCAGAACTAACTGGCTTATCTTAGTGTATTGGTATTGTGTATTGAATTAGGATAAACTATCAGTTATTAATCCAAACCTTTCCTAATAGAGTTGAAAAGGCAAGCACAATATTTTGCTAAGGGGGGAAAAACCTTGAGATTGTCATAAACCCCCTCTCTTCACCTTTAATACAACCTCTTGGTTTTTAATTACTCCTGTAAAGTGGAGCAATCACAGGATCCTCCTGTGACATTTTCAAGTTTTCTGTCTGCTCCACTTACGAGAAACAAATGGGTCTGCTCAGCTCCATCTAGATTGAGTTTTTCATGAAGTCATTACTTCTGTCACGGGGACTATTTTCAAATTGAAAAATCTGAAACAATAAATGATGGTGAAGCAGTTAATAACTGTTAAGAAATCACATTTGGAAAATTGCATTTAAGCAATAACCTTTCTCCCTGTAATTAAATGACAGAAAGGTCCTGGTTTTAATTAAGTCAGCAATTTATAGTTATGAAGCCATACTTCACTATGCAGATTAGAAGATGATAGGTCACAGAACACCCTGAGTGCATTTTTAGCAGAGCTGATCTGGTAATTACTCCACTGTTCAGTGGTGACCACAGTGAACCGTATCTCTAGATTAAACAATTTTCTTTTCCCTGCTCCATGATGTATAACCAGGATGAGTAAATGTACCACTAGGACTGCATCGAACATCTTTAAATTAAAATGGATTTTAAATGAGGGGGCATGAGTGAAGAAAGTAATGTTTGAAGAACAGCGGTAAAAATGAATGGGCCACTAGGCAAGTCTTGCAAGCAGAGAATATATCATTGTTTTACAGGGCTTTCTATCTTGTGCCTGAATGTTTGGTGCAGATTTATGAGGAAGTAAAATGCTAATGTTAGTGTATTTATAAACATATGATGGGGGTTTCATCTATAATTTATTCCCAAGCCCTGCATTATGCAGCCTATGAAAGAAAATGAAATGCTGTGTTGGACAGCAAAAGGGCTCATTAATACAGCTTTCACATTTTATTTAACTAACCCCTAGCTCATATTACACATTGATTATTACATTGTGAGATGCTTTTGAACGCTTATTGTGTTCTGTTCCTCAGGCCCTTTGCGAGCTACTTCAGTAAGATTTCAGCAGCATTCAACTGTCTTATTTCAACTAGCACTAAGTATATTCACTTGGCCTTCAGGCATATGAACAATGTATGTGTATTTATGGATTTTATTTTTTTTCCTGAAAGAGTTGGAGGAACAGAGGTAGAGTTCAGTATTACAGTTTATTAATAAAATGTGTTATTTTAGTTAGAAACTGATCAAATAATCTGTACTCAATTTGCACCGCAGAATCAATTCTAATCAAATGTAACCACAGTGTGAGCTTTGCTGAACCAGAGTTTGTAAATAAGGAATATTCAAATAGCACTTTAGTTCACAGTTACTACTTCCTTTTACTGATAAACAAACTAATTCATTGACCAGAATAACTTCTTTAATGGGTCAAATTAGCTATGAGTGTAAATTGCCAGCACTATGTGGAAATCTGTTGAGATTTGCCAATACAGACTGGAATTTACTTACAGAGCTCAATTTTTCCATATATTACAACTGAGTGCATGTTGAGGAGGAGGGGTGGCAAGCGTGGAAAGGGATGAAAAGCCAGTTACAAGATGATATTTATGAGAGCAGACATCAGTAACTATTGACATTAAGCGAAGACAGCAGATGATGGTTCTCAACTTTACTGATACAAATACTTGCTTACAATTTCTTTTTACTCTGTTTGCTGGGTGATTGTTTTATTTTTATTCTCAGGTTTTTGCAAACCTTATTCTGATTCTCTCTGACTTTAACGAAAGGGGCTCCAGCCAGCAGTAGGCTATGGCAGGATTATTTCAAGGTTGAATTTTTCTAAATAGGGCAGGGAAAAGAAAGGCAAAAGTAGCATCTCTCAAGCCACAGCTACTGGTGCTGTTCTTCCAGGTTTTGGGATGTTGGGTTTGGGGTTTTTATGGGGGGGGAGGGTGTTTAATAATCCTGAAAAGGCCTCATGGAATCAGATGTCTTAGGAAGTTTCTTCATTTAAAAGAGGACAAATCTCTACCATAGATAATCTGGAATGCTGCTTTCATGTGCTTTCATGTGCTTTCTTTCCTTTTTTTATTTTTTTTTGTGTGTGTTGAAAGGCTTGATAGTTAAGCTAATTGGTGATAGAGCTTTGTATTTTTCCCACTGCCACACACACATCCACTTATTCCCCTCCACCATGTTTATTCTGCATGGAAAGAAACAAGCTTAGCACCTCCTTTGTATGTGTAACTGTATGTAACTTTATTCTGAGGCATCCATATGTTTACCATGAAGTTTAGAGATGATGGTTCTTGGGTTGGTTTTAAATGTGGGAGCAGAACGAGGGGACAGCTCTTTGGCTGCACAGTAAACAATGGGAATTTAGCCCAAAGTACTGGCCATCTAGTGTAAAGGATGCATTTTGTACGCTCTACAAAGTCCTGGGGAAGCTGGGGAAGCAGACTCAAAGGTCAAGCAAAGTAAGCAACAGTTAGTTAGCAACCTATGCCTTAGGTTCAATAACCTTGACATATTCTCACACCACTGAGCTGTGAACTCTTTACAGAAGTCCCCAGTGTATCAGGGTAAGAACATCTTTTCTACAGTTGGCTTTTGTCTTCTCTTATCATCCTTCCCTCTTTCCTTTTTGTTCAGTATTTTTGTTACTTCTTTTCTTTTTTTTTTTTTTTTCCTTACCTCTACATCTGTTTACAATCCTCAGTGGGTACCACACCATATCAGGGTGAAGGTATTTCAGAAAGTTACTGTGTTGAAGGAATCCAGTGCTGCAGACCAAATTTTAGGTATTTTTAAAGATCTTACTTAGCAATGCGTGACATTTGGAGTTAAAAGGGTAGGGATGCAGAGCTGCCAAGCCCTAATCCCCGAACATGTAGCACAAATAGCATCTGGGGGCCCAAATGCCTTCTGCATAGCACTGAGGACAGTCAGTATAACCAAAAATCCACACACATGCAAACTGTAGGATCTACAGTCTGTTAGAGCTCCGTGAATCCTGAAGCACAGATATGAACATCTACTCTTTTCTAGCAATTACTATCTGTCACAGCAACCTCTTGTTATCAAGAGAGCAACTTATCAGCTGACTGGAAGTTGTTAAAGGTGAGATCTTAGCTGGCTTCCACAGAAACTGTTGAGTTCTTCAACTCCTATTAAGACAATTAGCTAAATCAGGATTTGTTTTATTGCTTCTGAAGAGCATGAATTTACCATTTTGCTTTCTCCTGAAACGGCTGGAATGACTTATACTTGGAGGCACAAATTTGCTTTCATTCCTTGCAGAGTCTGAGGGAGTTCATGGGAATATTCCCTGTAGACAAGGCCATCAAAATGGCTGTCATGAAGCATGGAGACGTGAAGTAAACTGATGACAGAAGAATTATGCGTAGGATTTATCCTTCAGTGATCGTGTACACCTGCCTTATAAGGACATCCAGGGGAAGTCTCCCTTCGAGACAGCCCATTCTTACTGTGTTACATCCAGAAAAGAGACACACAATTAAGGTGGGCAGGAAAGAATTTGAATTATGGAGAGGTACATGCTTCCTGATGTGTTTGACAGCAGAAATCAGACAGGGAAAGCTGATGAATTCTTATACTTCTCAGGGGAAAAGGTGAATTTGAATCAATGTGACAAAAAATTGTCAAGTGATACTAGCACGCTTCGGAAAAAGCAGTAAAATCCTTCCCATCTCGCTTTTGCTACAAAGTTCTTGAAGAACACCTTTTCAAGTTCATTTTAGTTATGGTAGCTTTGCAGAGAAGTCCACTGGAAAATGCTGGAGTAAAGTACTTTTACCATGCCATGAATCAGAGTATTATCTTCACTCTCAGTACTTTACCTACGGGCAAGGATGGTGATACTTACACTGACTTTCCAGCTATCCCTGCAGCTGCTCAGTTTCTGATCTTAAGTTCTGCATTAGTGTTGAAACAATTGCACTTATCAGTTTTAATTAGTCCATTGGCTCACTGTGGTGTTAAGAAGCAGCACATTGCACAGATTAACGTCGTGGGTATTAGCACTTACTCATTTCCTCCTTTTGCCAGTGACTGTCGTTAATGACACAGAGGTTGCATATTTATTATTTCAGTTATGAAAGCCCTTATGGGAGGTGCTGTACAAACAGAACAGAAAGCTGTCCCTACCCCAGGGTGCTCTCAATCCAAAACAAGCTCAACACAAAATTACAGATGATGGATTCATCCGGGGAAGTAGTTTCGTGGTGTCTAATCCAAAGAGGACTGAAAACTAGTGACTGGTGAAAAATACCTGAAGATAGAACTTTTCGGAGTGGGAGATGCAAAATGGGGCTGGTGCTCAGGTGAAGACATGTAGGAGAAGTGTGCAGCTCAGCAGTTGCAGGAACATCAAACATGAAAGCTGCAGCGGCCATGACTGTGCATAAGGAGTAGAGTCATGAGTTGGAACGGGGAAGGAAAGTTGTTATTAGCTAATAACCTTTCCCTGTGTGTATCACAGGCTAATATGTATTACTTGTCTCCATATTTAAAAACTGTTGGGAGCTCTGAAGCCTTATGGCATTTTATTTCAGGGATTACAGTGTCATCAAGATGGACATTTTGTTAAAACTTAGCGAAGTCAGTGTTAACGAGTTTTGGATTTGAAAAGTAAAACATGAAAAAGCTAGAGTCTGCATAAACTAGATTATGCATTGGGGCTACATTATGCCTAAAATGTGAAGCTCAGCTTTGAAAAGTCAACTTTCTTCAGGAGGTCAGTTAGGACATGAACTTGTAAATCTCTACAGCAATCTGAGCCTCGGTTCCTACAGCCTGTTTGGGCCAGTGTGTTTGGGGGGTAAATTAGAATAGCTTTGCAACAACCTCATCAGATGCTGTGCATCAAAATGCAAAGCCACAAACATCAGGTCCCTGTGCACCTCATTCTGTTCTGTACAGTACATAGTGCTGTCAGCCTGGACTGGTAAGATTGCACAGTGAAATTTTAGATTTCTGCCCCTTAATTTTGATAGGCAAAACATGAGGTCTGTCAAGTTGGACCTCCCAGAATTCAATTTTTTTTTCTGTCAAAGACAGCCTTATCAGTTTTCCTTGTGACTACATGCGTGTTCAGTCTTCTGGTTTTTACAGGGGGATGCTCAGACCCTTATTTTTTGGCCTCTGCTTATAGCTGGAGAGCTGACAGTCAGTATTAAAACACTGTGTGTTTTCATGAACAGCCTGGCAGTGCTGCCAAGAGATCCCTTAAAATCCTCTCAGAATTTTAAAGTCTCTCTTGGAGTATTTTACTGATTTTTCTGCTATTGCACTTGACTCTGCTTAAAGAAGCCATGACACAATGCACTTTACTCATGTGCTACTGAAAATTGCCAAAACAAGTCACTTATACACCAAACCCCATCCATTATTGTATTTTTAACTGTATTCATTAGAACAAACCGCAGATAGCAATATCATACTGATATTATAAATAATAATATCAGTAAGACAGTACGTAAAAATTTTAGGAACAGTCCACTCACGAGAAATGACTCCTCCTCGTTCATCCTTGTTCCAAGGGCAGTCAGGAGTCTCGTGTTGTGTAAGTGGTCTCTGTTACACTCTGCTCCCTGTATGAGCTGCAGGCTTCACAGCAGGATACTTTATCTTTGATTGCATCATTCATGTCTGGCAAGAACAGGACATCTCAAATGCTGTTTTTACACTTTTCAACACCCAAATGGGAACTGCAGATTATGTTTGCTATGTCTCACCTCAGGTGTGGTACTAGAACACAGTTGTCTTTGTGCAGCATCCCATCCTTAGCTGCAGTTTTGCCTGGTTTAGGGTGGAAGTTGCACAGCCTTTTTTGTTAATGGCTGCCCATTTAAAATCTCATCTAAGATATAAAATGGCAGCACGTGTTCTTAACCGAGCTTTTTTTCATTTTGCCTTTTAGAAGCATACAGCAGGGTGAGTTTACTTCTTTCTGTACTGTGAGTTGATAAAGAGGCTATTTAAAGCATTTCTTCGGCAAAATGCCTGATGTGAGTAAAGACAGAGTGTTAAAACTGTTATATAAAGGATTATATTCACCTTTCTTCGTCCCAACACCTTGCTGTGTCTCCCCATCGACTCACTGGGACCTGGTGAAGGTCACAATCTGTGCCTGAGTCACCTATTGAAAAGTAAGCGTAGTAGCACACTGGAGGTGTGGCAAGGCTGACTGCAATTGGCATTGGTGTGTTAGAGAGGTTTTAAGTGTTAAGGGAAAGGGTGCCATGGCAATAGGTAACAAAGTGACTTGGGGGCGGTGGTTTTGTACGGTGTCATCAGGAATGGTTTGCCTGAAGTCTACAGAGTGAAAAATGTTCTCTGCAATGTTTCTGGCAGTAATTTGCAGTCATTTCTGGTACAAATGGACACGGCTCTGTTCTATTTATGGAAGGTTCCTGTAATGTGTGCAGGCCTCCCACTGACTTCAGTGAAGCTGTGCCCACTTACAAGGCTTGTGAACCTGGCCCGTGAACTCTGCCAGTCACTTATAAGGTCTGAGACACAAAGCCAGCCTGAAAGCTGTCAATATTTATGTAATTCTGTTTGAAGATTGCTATCTTGGGATGAGCCCAGCAAGGAAGAGAAATTTTGCGAGCTCAGACCAAAACTAGTAACATTTAAGTACTTAATTTTTTTCCCTGGAAGATTTGTCCATTAACTTTAATGAAGGTTTTTCTGGGCTTACAAGTCTGAAGAGAGCTATTAAACAAAAGGGAGAGAGTTTGCTTGCCAGGCATTTTCTCTGCTCCCTTGGTTCTGTTTCTTTATAGCCAGAGAAACACTTTCAGCAATATATCTTTAAAGCAATCCTAACACTTAGTGACCAGTTAAGTAAACCCCACTTGTTAAATTCTTGTGGCTGCACGATGCTGGGAGCCTTACTCCAAGGGCCCTGTTCTGTCACTGCTGGTTTTTTCTACATTAAATGAAGTGACTTGGATGGGATACACAGATTGGTGATGGAGGAGCAATCCTCCTCTGCCACTGAAAGGTGGCACGGTGCAGCACTAGAGCTGTTATTTTCCTCTTCTGTAAACGGTAAGCCAAGAAACTTGTTTGCTTTCCTGAACCTCAGACTAACAGGGCAAAGCCTGGATGCAAGACAGTAGCCAGAAGCAAGCAAGTAAATGGGCTTCTTTACTTAGGGCTCCCACTCCTGAAGCAGGAGTCAAAGGATTTGTGCAGGATTTGCTATCTTAGGTCTCTTTGCTTTGTTCTTGGACCAGTGGAATTAGGAAACTCAATGGCAGTGGGCCAGTTTAGATGCAGTGTCTCACCTCCATGACACCTGCAGTGCCCTCTTCCCATCACAGTGGTGGCCCTAAGTGTCCCAAAAAATCTTACAGGTTCCCATTTGGAATTCCAGAGCTTCCTTGGGACAAAAACCTGCGGCTGCTGATGTCTTTCTCCCAGACCAAGGAGACAAATGACGCCTACGTCCATCTGCCTGCCTTCTCGGCAGGGACTGTGTCCCTCCTGTAGCCCTTGCACTTACCAGCCCCTGACTCCCTTCACAAACACCAAGGTACCACATTTATCTTTCGCTCTTCAGTGGGATTAAGGCCCATACATTCCAGGTGGGCTCCAGTTTAAGAGGAGCAGCTTATCTGTACATGTACCGTTGCTGTTATAATCTTGCCAAAAAAAAAAAAAAAAAAAGTCCAAGATTTCTTTGTGTACCGCATCTCCTGTTTCAATTACAAAATACCATTCAGAAGTCATAGCTCAGGAGTTCTGGCCTAATTTCTCTTACAAATTGCTTACATGGATTTCTCTTGCTTGAAAATTAATTGACCATACAATAAACTATTTTCCCTTGAGCAGGGACTATTCTGTTTCCTATGACGTTACAGTAAGCTGTCTTTGGGCCAAATATTTAAAGGTATTTAGGTGCTTAAAGATGCAGGTAATGTGAATTTTCCGAAATACCTAGCTGCCTAATACACGGTGATTTCAGTGGGAGTTGCCATCAAAGAGCTTCTAAAAATCCCACTGTGCACCCATCTGCTTCTTTAAGCACCTGAATTCCTTTAAAAAACAGGTCCTTCCCTCCATCATTGGAGACAAATTTTATTTTTCATAATGTTAGACAGAGCTTCTTATTACAGTTTCTTGGATATTGCCTGCCACCTTTAGCTTGTTTTCATTGTTTTGATTATGATGTCAAATCTAGTTGATGATCATGTTTATGCAGTTCCAAGCAGAGCGTGGGCACACAGCATCTATCCTTTATGACATGAACTTGGCACAGCAGCTAATGTTAATAAATCAGGGCTAAGAGGTTTGTAGGCAAGCAAACTGTCAGGAAGTTACTGCAACTTTTGCAGTTTATTAAATGATCTGTGTTTTGTTCTAACTTTTTAAACCCTCTTTGAAAACCGGTACTCTGTTTCTCATTAGTTGGTCTTTGATCCGGTGAAAATATCAGTCCCTTGAGTTAATATTTCATCTGACTATAAGGCCATGTAATTTGCTACGACACTAAGTCAATAGGTCTCTGCTGGCTTACCTCAGCAGGACTTGTATGTGTAGGCAAAAAATTCTCTGCAAAACATGAATAATGTGGGTCTAATCAAGAATTTATTTCTTTGGTTAACCAAAGGAAAAAGTGGAGTGTGAACATCAGCCCATCCAGGCACAGAAGGAGCTTCAGGGAAAGAAAACATTTCACTTCATATCAATTCACATTCTCAATCTAATACATAAGGAGGAGTGTCAGGACATGTACATCTTGCAGAGCCACAGAAATAGCAGTAGATTGATCTATCGTTATTTACCAGCTTAGCCATCCTGTTCGTGTGCTTTCTATTACAATGTACTTGGAAAGCTCAGACAGTCCTTCTGCATTAACCTCCACCTTCTGTCCTCATCCTTCCCTCTGGCCGCCCCGTGCTGCATTTTGAAATTTTAATTTCATTGCGCAAGGTGCTATAGAATGAAAATAAACATTTGTCTGTGGAGAGTTTGCTGAGTCTGGAATATTCAGTGTGGCTGAAGCTAATTTAAAAACAAGCAACTAAAATTGTGCTTTTACTTTTTTAAGGCTTTTCCAGCAATATTTCATTCTGTGGTCTCCAAAGGAGCAAAGCATTTACGAATATGCATTAATCCTCACTGGGAATTGATCCAGAGCTTGTTTTAAGCATATGCTTAAGTGGTTTGTTGAACTGGGGCCATGGCTGCCCAGACCCATCTCTGGATGAGATTTAATTGAGCAATGAGTACATTAGAATTCATTTACTTGTACTTGTGGGGTTTGATTGAGATATATATAAAATATATATATATAAATATAAATATATATATATTTATGAGATTTATAAGGATTTGTGCGCATCTGATATTTGAATTCACTGTATGAGAAAGGGTCAGATCTCTGCTATGACTCTGCAAAAAAAAGTCATCTTTAGTGCAATACCTGCCTGATACGGTGTCTAAAGGACAAGTAAATATTTTGTTATGTTTTCACTATGCTGAAAATACACTTAGATCTTTGTTGTGTGATTTTTGATCCTTGCTTGGTTTTGGCTTGGGGTTTTTTAAATTTGTTTTATTTTGTGGCTTCGTTCCTGTTTTGGATATGTGATGAGGAAGAGCCTTATTGTAGAGGAGCCTCCTGCTCTGGTTGATGTGTGAGCATATCACTGACCCACTGCAGCTCATTCATGAGTTCTCAGCTCTGACAGGTCGAATGCCCAGAGTGGTCACTGATTAGACTGCCACTCCTAATATTCTCATCCCTGCAGTTATCAAGCAGGAAAATAGTGACAAGTAAATCTAAGCAGCGTGGGAAATGCGGAGTCGGAGAAACCATGGACTTGTTGCGTCTTGCGGCATTTACTGAGCCTGCAGTGGCATTCAGTGTGATAGCACAGCAGTCTGGATCGCAAAGGGAATCCAGAACTTGGCAAACGGAAGGCAAATTGCACATCACACTCGTGACTTGTGCGTTGCTGCTGCAGGATGCCTTAGGGGGAGGAGAAGGGTTTCAGAGTCCTGGGTGACTCCTTTGAGCTTGGTCGTTTTGTGTTCAGTTGCACTGCTGAAGAGACCTGACCCTGAAGTTTCAGGGCCACCTCCTGAACTCCAAAATCTCTATTCATCAAGACAAAATTCTCAATAAAGTCACTGGGAATTTTCCTCAGACTGAATGATATCAGAATTTCATGGTTCTTATATTTTTTTAAGAGGATGGTTTAAAGCATATTTATTACCATAAATGGGGATTTCAGTCCTCATGCAAGACATTCTATTTTCCTAGGTTTTATGGTAGAGCAAATCATCTTCTTACTGTTTTAGCACATTTTCTAACTGACATGTAAATTGAGATTTTTTTCCTTTCATTTGGGCAAGTTTCTTTTCACTCCTGCCATTGTCATGCCTTCTTGAGGAGTATCCAAGGAACATTTTACATTCCCAGACTCCATATATTCCCTGGCCCGCTACCAGAGGCTGAGATGTATGCCTCTTGATTGAGACATTCACCTGGGATTTGCTGAGGCCAAAATTAAATCAGGTAAAGCTCTAAGCTAAATCTGGGTCTCCTGTGTCTCAGGTGTATACAGTAATGTGTTTATTCTCTACAGCTTTTTCTTATAAAAAGTTAGAGTTCTGAAAAATATTTCTCTGATTTTTTTCCTACCAAAAAAAAAAAAAAAAAGCAAAGGAAGGTTTCCATGAATCAATATTTTTCAGTGTTTTGGTTTTTTTTGTCAGAATACTCCTGATTGGTTGTAGTTGTTTTCTTAAAAGCACCTTTGCTTTGGCTTGTGTCTAAAAATACAAATTCTCCTTAGAAGATGAGAAGTGCCATGTACAAATCAACAAGGAACGCACTTCTGAAGTTACACACATCTGAACTAAGTGATCCAAAAAATGTGTTAATGAGCAGAATTAGGAGAATAAACTGCATTAGTAACCCAGATGGGTAAATGTATGTCCCCTGGCTATGGTGAGTGCTTCCCTCTACCTCTTTCCTGTCTTTTTACCCTCCCCAGTGCAGTGGTTTTAAACTCTGTGGCACAGTTCTGAAGTGCGGCTCCAGCCGGAGTGAGTCCATTCTCTGTCCTCGGGGTATATGTTTCTCTCCAGCCGTGAGCAGGGCTGTGCACGGCTGCCCTGAGAGATGCTGTGTAGCTCTGTGCACTCCTGTGCTTCCCCATCGTGTCACAGGGAGTTTGGAAGCCACGGTGGACCATGCTAATGGTGGACAGAGAGCAACTCTGCGTGTTTTGCCACACACAGGGAAACGAGCAGTCCTCCGTACTCCTTTGAAAGCAGAGTTTAAACTCCAGAGTTGGTCAAATCTGTGAATTTTTTTTCGTGGAAGTTGAGGGCCTGTGTCCAGGTCTCCATGTTTGATTCCTGTTTGATGAAGAGTTTGGCGCGTGGCTCTTCATGTGTGTATGTGAACCCCGTCTGTAGCACCAGTTAGTGCCCAGGCTTGGTGGGAGGAGAAAACAGGAAAAACCTAGTATTTGGTCTTAAGACATTCTCATATGAGTTAAGCCTTAAAAACAGCTTTCCTCTGCTGTAACAAGAAATATTCCCTTGTTTCGGGGAAGGATGTTGAAGTATTAGATATATGCAGAATGCTCCATGTTTAAATTAACCGCTTGGTTCTCATAATGAAGTCAGTCTGAAAAAATTCTCATAGCTGTACCCCCAGGTTATGTGATGTGCCCATCCTGCCCCTTTTGCTCCTTACAGCTCATCACCCCTCCAGCTCTCCTACAGCTCTCAGCCCTCCACTCCCTCTACAAAAGGGAAGGAAGGTGAAGCCGGCGACCAGGGTGGAAATCCTCAACTGGAGTAGTCAAAAAGAGACAAGACAAGGTAATTGCTAAAGCATGGCAGGTCACAAGTGTACTGCTTGTAACAACCATTTTCTTTTTAAAATTACTCAGCTGTGTGGAGAGACATGAGGAAAAAAATAAGCATGGCTTTTGTTGATTTTGTGACCGCATGTTATGCTATCCTTAGAAGGGAGACTGAATAGTAAAATTTGGGGGGTTTGGTGCAAGAGAATCAAGTTAGAAGAGGGGATAATAATGGCAGAGGATGTGATGGTGGTTTGTCTTCTACCTCCAGCTGTTGCACCGAGAAGGGAAGGAGTCCCGTCTGCACACGCCTCTTGCCCAGAGTGTCGGGGAGTTTGGACCCAGGTGGCTGAGTTCTCCCACAAAAGCTCTGCTGTGCACGAGGAACATTTCAGGATACTGCTGCAAGGGTGAGCGCATCCGTAATTCTGGTTTTGAAGACAAATCATTTCAAGTAGAGTGCATAGAGCTCATGACACAAACACATCTGGATTTCAGTTGTTGATCTGAAATATTCACAGTCCAATATGGTAACAGCAGATGTTGGATTGACAGTCATAGTAAATGTGAATGATCACATCAGAAATCCCATATGTAGCTTAGCTGAGAGCAACAAAGCCTACCTGCCCACCCTCGTTTGTGCTCTGGGGTTAAAAATATTTCCTTGCACACCTAATGTTAGTCACCGCTCTTTTTTTAGGTGTAGAAGATTATTGTAACCCCTAAAAAGGTTTAGATTCAAGCTATGGTAGGAATTAAACTGAATCCCTTAATCAGAAATACTTGGTTTGAAATGAAACATAAAAAACCCCCGTTTTTAAAATTTTTAATATTATCATATTTTGTGCATAGTAAACACTGCTGTAGAGCTCAATGGCATCAAAATTAGTGGGTTGATCATTTAGAGACATCAAGCATCTGTGCCTTCTGCTGAGGTACGTAGAGTCTGCAGAACTTCTGACACCTTTGAGGAAGAGCAGCTGAGGCAAGAAAAGCATAGCTAAATATGTGAGTCAAGGGCTCCGTATAAAGGGCACCTGGTTTTTCAGAAGCTTTTAATTTCCACAGGATTCTCACTTTGAATGTGAGTTTTGTTGGTGTGAAAACTGCATGCATGTCATTCTTTATGTATTAACTTGGGAGTGTATCCATGAACTGGAGGATGTTGAAAAATACTTTGGATTATTAAAGTACTCATGTCACTGTCTTCCAGAGCAAAATACTTCCAGACACGACAGCTGGGACCAGAACTTTTGCAGAAGACAAGCCCACCCCCTGTCCCCTTTTCTCTCCCCGCCTCCCCCCACATCCTTTTTGATTCCCTGAACGTTCAGATCTAGAGGACCAGGTTCTGTTCTTGATCCCAGTCCTTGGTACAATGGAGCTGTGAAGGTGTTACAACTCTCCAGCAGTCTGAGGGCTCCAAACCAGGGTAACAGGTTAGGCAGTGTGCAATTTTGGAAGGAGCTGCTAAGTCCTTGGTTGGAGTTCCCATCCTTGCAGCTCACTGAGCTACAGAGTTCGTGGTTTCCCCAGACAATTCTGCAGCTGGGAGACGGAATTGCTCACACAAGTGGGCATAAAGCTGCTGGTCTCAGGGCTGTCCATGTCTGTGTTGCATTTGGTGGCAAAATGCACCCTTCAAGGTGCACTAATGATATGCATTGCAGAGTGTTTATGATGTCCTAATAGAACCATTACTGAGAAGTAAAATCGCTATTTATGTTAAACTGCAGCATTCACCGCTGCATCAGAAACAATCTGTTGTTACAGGAGCTTTTCCAACATTTGCTTTCATGAGGATTTTAATGCAGAATCCATTTTTAAGAGGGAATTGAAGAAAGGGATTTCAGGATGAGTGAAAGGTGGTGGGTAAGAGGTTAAATAATTAAGGAGACAATTATGTGTGGGCTGAAGATATAACGCTCGTCCCAAGGTGTGGAAGAGATTCAAGACAAAGTTGAAGATAAGGTGAAACCAATAAATATTGTGTTGGGCACAGAGTTTTAAATAAGGTGAAACAACAAAAAGAAAAGTTTGGAAAAACATGAGAAATTTCTGAGGAAGAGCTGGAGTGAGGGGTAGGAACAATTCAAGTGCATTAGGAAAAATGCACTGGGGAACATGGATAGCAGGGAACGTGTATGGTTTTTACGTTACAAAAAGCACATCCTAAATTGAGCTGTCTCAGACTTTAAAGTGAATCAGACTTTAGGTTAATTTCCTTTCCTAGAAGAGGGTTTTATTTCTGAATAGGCAAACATTTAAAATTGTAAAGAAGAAAAAGCAAGTACTTTCCTTGGAAGGATGGATGAAACATAAATCTTAAGCAGAACTATAAACTGTTGAGACAAGGCATTTTTTGTTGGATTATGTAGCTCATATCAGATAGCAATAAATCAATCCTTCAAAGACAAAAGACTATAGAAAGAAGAATAAACCAAAGACTCTCCAAATAACAAAGGCCAGATACACAAAAGTAACTAAGGAGCTGAAGAGGCAAATAGATGCCTGGCAGGATTTTAAATGGGATCATTCAACACAGACACTTATCACCTGCTAGTGATTATTGGTGTCTTCAGGCTCCTTCAGGCCCAGACACTTCCTTGACTGAGGTTAAAATTCCCATCAGCATCAGGGAAACTAACTCATAGCCTTAAAATCTGCATGGTTGGTATGTCTTCCCTAAGCAAATGGAATTTACTTATTATGGATGGCTTTGAGCATTGTGAACACCGACAGTACACATCTTACTATAGTTCTGTCTTTGCTCGCTGGGGTCATCCCCCTGAGATGTAAAGTTCTGCACATATTTATTTACCTTGCTTGCTCTTCTAGGCCTTACTACATAGAATAGCGGATTGTGGAGGAAAAACTGTGGCTTATTGGGTATGATGAAAGAATTCTAGTGGTGGGTACCAGCCACTGATGTTAGTTAATACTCACTTGCTCTCACCCTTTGGAAATTAATTTTCTGTACTGCAAATTCCTATATTTTGGGGAAAAAAGGCCCCATTTCAGTGTTGCAAATAGCAAAATCCGTGTCATACTCTGTGCCTGTACCCTGTAGTCCCAGGGCCTTATTGTTCAGATCATCCAGATCTTTTACAGCATGCTCTGGCATGTTCCTAACCTGCACACCTTGGCCTTCTCCCAGTGAAAATCAAAGAATAAGAGATTAAGTCTTGGGGCTCATCCTGACATGCAGGCAGAACAGTCATAGCAGCTTGGAAGCATTTCCAGATCCCATGGCTACAATTACTGGGGACAGGCTTTTTTAGCTGAGCTTTACTATGCTGATAGTTATGTTTTCATCCAGGATCAAATTTGACCAGTCTATTTGTTAAATAAAAGGATGACTCGAGTCTTAAACTGTTGAGGGTGTGTGCAGGATATAGAAAGGAATTCCTGTCCTTCCTAAATCAGAAGAAATAAATGTAATGTAGATAATAAAGGGGGGGGAAGAAGACATATTGCTGTATGTCTATTTTAAAAAGCCAAGCAAACAAATATTAAGGGCATAAGATCTTAGCCTGACAGAGAGTTACTAGAACATGCCAGACATGGTGAATAAAAGGCAAGCAGGCAATGTTACTGCTGGAACAAGCAGAGATGTGAAAAATGCAGGAAAATTTGCAAGTCTTTATTTGCCAGTAGTCTGACAACAGATGATGATGACATATCTGTGAACATATGTTATGAAAAAAAGACTACTATCACAAGCTATGCAACGATAGGGTCATTGAATATTTTTAGCTCTAATTCTGGTTCTGGTTGGCCTGTGTATCACCTTGAGTTTGAAAGCGGAGGTTAGTTCAGTCTCCCCATGGAATATTGCTCTGCAGAATACTTTCAAGTGAATTTATTCAGAAAGGAGCCCTGGCATTTGAATACAATATCATTATGATTGCAATCCAAGCATATACAGCTTTAGGTTTGCTTCATCAAAGATTAGTATTCTGTTTCTTGGATTTTGCACACTTACAGAGTTCAGCTGGAAAAAAAATAGAGAGTGCACCTCTTACAAGTTAAATGGTACTTTTGTGTTCTTTCAAGTCCTGCTCCCCTTTGGCACCAGAGAAGTGCTTTTTTTCATTCCATATCTTAGGATGTGCAATACTTAAAAAGGGCAGCATGGAACACGATAAAAATAAGTCTTCCTGCTTCAAAATACAAAATGCTTTCAGTTCAAAATACACTTATCTGTTTAAAAAAGAAATATATGCTTTTCCAAAAGGTTGTCTATACATTAATGCTGCCCAAGGGCACATTTGCTGTGTGCTTTCACTATTTACGTGGCTTTCACAGACAACTTCTTGCTTTGGTATCAACTAAAAAATGAATTTTTTTACTAATCAGGCAAGGACTGGACAGTGCAGCAAGAGTCTGTCCACCTGCTATTCATGATAATTTTTTCTTAAGGAAAGCACCTTACTGATGCATTCCTTTCCACACAGCTCCAAGAGCACGATCATGTATTTTTGGTCTCACTGTCTGCTCTTACTGCTCGTATGATCCCATTTTTCCCCCTCTTCTTCTTTAATTACACCCCCTTAGTAGGGGTGGGGGGAAAAAAAAAAGTAGCGTTTGCAAATGGCAAATCAGTCCGTGGGGACTGCTCGGATTTTAAGGGCAGCTGCTGTTCAATGTATCTGGTGTGTCACTTTCTGTTTTGTGCTACTGTTTTATTGCTGCTGTGGGAATGGAGCAAAAATAGCGGCTACTGCAGTTCTGTTGAATAACCATCAACGTGATTCTAGCCGATGTGTCAGTCCCTCACTGGGCAAAAAAATGTCCATATTTGATATCTAGTCCCCACCCTGACCTGTTAATGAAAATAGCAACATGCTAAATAGCTACAGAAAAACATGATTAGCTAGAAGACTCAGCTGATATACCTAGATGTGTTTGTGCTGCTGTGCATGTGTGGGTGTGAGAATATCCCTACATCTCCAGAAAGGCTGGTGTAAGTAAATAATTCATAAGGTGCATGCAGTGTATTTAAACGTTAAATACATTGGCTTTCAAATTCAGTGCAACTACTGAAACCTGCATTTGGCTACAACCATTCGACTGCTGCATATTTAAAGTACAACCACTAGCATCGTGGAAATGCTGAGTAAAAATTGCCCGAGCCCCAATCCTTGACAGACCACCTAAGCTTTCCATCCCTATCCCTTTGTGGAGCTCACATTATCTTCCTCCCGTGCATGTTTCCATTTGAGTGTAAAGTCTTGACGCTGGAAGTGCTGACTCATGAAACGGCAAGGAAGGAACGTTTCCGTGGCTGCTGCAGTGGCCAAAGTGGTGTGGATTTACCCTCATGTGGCTTCTCCTGCCCGCCTCGCTCCATCACCCCGTGTCCCACGTCCGGCCTCCGCGCGTCTGAAGCTGTTGCTGAGAAGGACCACGAAGGTGTTGAATACACCTGATAGCTGCTGGTTTACACAGTCCGGCGTTGAATCCGCCCAGATTGTTTTGCCTCTTCTTTCCATTCATCGGTAAAAGTTTATCCCGCGTCAAGCCGGGCTAGTCCCTGAGCCTGACCGGGCTTTTGTTCTCCCCGAGGCGCAGCAGCGCCGAGCCCGCGCGGTCCCTGAACCGGCCGCGTTTCCCCGACAGATGGCACTGCCTTTCTCTCGTACTTAGCCAAAAGTTTAAAAACATTTCGTTAAAAATAGCTGCCCCACATTCTTAATTGGCAATCCTTTTGCTATTTATTGTTAGGCACAAATCAAATGCTGTTTAGCTCTCAGGCGAGCTCAGCGCACAATATGTAAAAGCGTAATATGAAACACAGATATTTTCTTATTCTATTCTGTATCTGCTTGTTATAGCAGAAAATACTGAACAATTTGTGGTTTGTCACTAATATCTTCAGAAACTTAGCTATGATAAAATGTTATTTTTTCCATTATGAAGATAGAACTTTTTTGTTTAATCTTAAAACTTGCTGTGTAGTCAGACGTCCAGGCTTGCACAAAGCCCCCCCTTTCACATACTTGAAGCCAATATTATTCCAGAATCTCAGGAGTTCGGCTACAGTAGTGAAGTGTTTAAGGCATTTGGCCCTTACCCTGGCTTCAAAATCTCCTGTGCTGGCAGGTCTTTCTTGCCCGAGGGGATGGAGACACCCGTGCCAGCCCGGCCCTCTGTGGTCTGCACAGTGGGGTCCTGATGCCCATTCTGGGGTTGTGAGGGCTTGCAATCTCCCTGGGGCAAGCCCTCTCCACAGGAGCTGGGAGCACTGCAGGAAAACGTGAATCCACCACGCACCTCCTCCGACCTCTCCCGGGTCCCCGGGGTAATTCCCCGGGGTGATTTGCTCCAGCTCCTTACCAGGGTCTCCTGATCCCAGCTCGGCTCTTGCAGGGAGCGGATGGATGCGTCACCGGGGGTGAGCCTCCCTCTGGTCTCTCCTCAGAGAGCTAATCATTTCTGTGGCCTCTTCTGGGACCCATTTCATTTCTGCAATTCCTTGGGCTATGCTGAGCAGAAAGGCCAAATCACTCCTTTACAAAATGAAATTGTAATGGCCTCGCTATTTCCTAGCTTAGTCTGCACCTAGTCTTTCTTTTCGTGGCCGAGTTGTTTATGGTGAAGCAGAAGGAACATGTTTTGTTTTGCTTTATTTCTTTGCTCTTGCACATGGACAGATTGTCGGCCAGCTGCCCGTGGTTTTGCTCCATCCCACCTCCCCCCACAACGGTCACAGATTCAGCAGAGGTCCTGATCCAGACGAACGTTTCGTTTCCTACCGGAGCTCCTCCAGCCCTGTCAATAGCACTACCCACAAACACGGTTTTGTATGAGCTCGAAGGCGGTGGCACTGCCGGCCTTTTAGCCCAGACGCATGGGAGAATTTCCTTCTAATATGCATTCACATGTCTCTCTCTCCTGTGACCTTCGTTTGCCATCACTTCGCCTGTGTAGTTAGTTTATTATGTCCTTCTGAAGTGGTTCCTAACATTCTTATAATATTGGACAAACTTCAATAATTGTATCAAATTCCAGTGTTATCGTCTGGATTTTTAAGCCCCTTCCCCTGTTTGCTAACATATTAAACAGCGCTGTACCTAACACAGTTCTTTGAGTCACCTCATTGTCAAAGCAGTTGAAAGCCTTTTCTTCTTCTTCTTCTTCTTTGGTGACTTTTACTTCCCAAGTTGGTTTTGTTCCCTTTGTCACTTTTTGTGATGAGGGCTATCAGCTGTTTATAGAAAGAGCAGTAGATTAATAAGATATGCTCGTACTTGAGGCAGTTGGTTACATTCTGAGCCTGATTTTCTTTTTTAGAACTCTGCATCACTCTCTCTTTTATAGAATGACAATCTGGTTCTTTTCGTACTTTATTTTTGTTTTAAGAGTTTTGTTTTCCTGGTGGTAAAGTTTACTAGGCTGAAATTTTCAAGGCTGGCTCAACGAATTTTTTAAAGCTAATACATAGCAGCTTCCAGCTTTTCAGCAGCTGATGGTAATGAGCAAGGATGTAGGGGTTTTTAATTAGTTCCTTCAACACTTCCTTGAAAATATTTGCATGCACACAAACCAGTTCTGGAGATCTGTTGCTCCTAAATGCAAATGCTGTAGCACTTACTGCCTTGGTAACAGTCTTTAATATTGATTTATTTTCCTTACATGGGAGAATAATGTGCTGAAATGACAGCTTAAAATCCTCTTTTGAATACAGGTGTAAATAAAATATTTGGGATCTTTGAACACATCATCCTTAAATACTCATTTGTCCCTCCTTCAGTCCTTCTGCTTCTTGGCTATGTGCCTCTGTGTGCATGAAAGAAAGCGTTGCTTTTTTTCACAAGCAAACAGTCAAAAAATGTGTTTTTTCCCCAGACCTAATTTCTATCTTGCATTTTTAAAGACAGTAGAGTGTGTATTTTTGTTTTGGTTTCACCTGCTGGGGGTTCCTCTGCTTTGAAAGCTAACTGGTAAACAGCTGACCATGTAAACATAACGTTTATTTTTCCTTGATTTCTGCTTCGTCTTTGTGTCAAAATATTCATACTCTAGTGAATGTATTATGATTTTGAGGCTTTATGGTTATTAAGGACATCTAGTGTTATTTCTTGTATCATGCCAGTCATGTGATTTCAGCCCCAGGTCCCAGACAAGCTGCAGTGTATCTTTTGTAAGGGCACTCATTCTTACTGAAAAGACATCAGCTTATTATATCCAATGCTCTCAAGCACTTCATTTTAACCTAATCCTTGCTTTACTTTTTAAAAGAGCACAACATTTTTTTTCCAGCCTGAATTTGTCTATCTTCTCTTTCCTAATTACTTACTTTTGTGGCTTTGCTCCCTAACTGCAAGTCTACTGGTGTCAGGACTTTCCCTTCCCAGTGCTTTACTGACATTGTGGTGAGTTCATCCCTGCCCTTTTCCTGGGGGTGGCCATCTGCAGTATGTTACGCACAGCTAAGGCTTCCACAATTTCAAATTATTTAGTGACTCATTCTTGATTCCCTCGCAGTATTCCAGAATCATCATTATTTGGAAATTGGATACCAGAACTGGACATGGCCATGCTGGTCCCATCAGTGATACATACCTGTAATATCATGGTCTCCTGCATAATCATGCAAGTATTGCATTAACCTTAGCCCGTAGATTGCATAGGGAATTCATGGTAAATTGATTTTCTGAAGTCCTTTTCAGTGTCACTGCATTTCAGGATATGGTATTCTGTGTTGTTAGTGTGACCTACATTCTCTCTTCTGACATATCTGACTTTCTGTCTGCCTGTATTAAAACCTTTTTTAAAGTATTACTTCATTTTACAAGCTAATTCAAATAGCACATTATAACTGACCAATCCCAGTCTCTCCATTGGTTATTTGATGAATTTTTTTCCTTTACATATCTTTAAAGTAGCCAATTTAAAATATCTGAAGTATTTTGTCTCCTGAACAGATAAGTGTATTTTCATAATTCCTGTTCTGAATGTAGTCAAAAGGCATTTTTAAAAAAATAATAGAAACACTGGAAATACTGTTTGATACACCCATATTCAGATATGATGACCAGTAACAGTGCTTTTATCAGCTTTTAATACATTTTACTCTTATACATTTTGAGTAGTGTAGTTTTTTAACAGAACGTAATGCAAAAACTTTTTAAAAATATGAACTCAAAATATAAATGCAATTATTTTTTTGCAACTGAATTTTTTAACAAATGAAAAAATTATGTCAGCTTGTTAAAAAAAAAGGCTTCCCACCTACTTACTAGGCATTATGCTCTCATTTTTCAACTATTTTTTTTTTATTCCAACCTATGTTAACTTCTCCAAAGGGTTGTCTTAACCACAGTTCCTAATCCAAATGGTCCTTCCCCACTCTGTGAATTCTTTGTGTCTGCAACTCGTTCATTTTGTCCAGGTGAAAAGCTGCCTTTGCCACCTTTGCCATCTGGAGATTGTATTGAAGCCCTTTCCCTGACCACCTAAATTCAGATGGGTACCAAAATTTTGTCTCCTCCTTCCCTGCATCGCTGTATATTCCATGCCACAAGCCAGCATAAAGACTGGTTTATACAGTCTTTCTTTGCCTTCTCCCATCACCATACTCTGTTAATGAATTCCGCAAAAGTCTCTTTAAAATTCACACCAGAGAAGAGATGTCATCTTCCATGTCAGTCTTTTTCCAAAGTAACAAGCGATAGGACAAGAGGAAGCAGCCTCAAGTTACACCAGGGGAGGTTTAGATTGGATGTTAGGGAAAAAAATTCTTCACCAAAAGGTTATCAAGCATGGGAAGAGGCTGCCCAGGGCACTGGTGGAGTCACCATCCCTGGAGGTATTTAAAAGACATGTGGGTGTGGAACTTAAGGACGTGGTTTAGTGGTGGAGTTGGCAGTGTTGGCTTAACAGCTGGACTCGATCTTAGAGGTCTTTTCCGACCTAAATGTTTCGGTGATTCTGTCCCTTCACACCATGAATGGCTTGCCAGTGCTGGCTTGCTAATCTAGTTAGCTGGCCTGAGGATGCCTATCTTTCAAATCAGCATCACTTCTGTTGATCACAGAATCACAGAATCATAGAATCAACTGGAAAAAACCTCCAAGATCATCAAGTCCAACCCTTGATCCAACACCGCTGTTGTTACCAGACCATGGCACTAACTGCCACATCCAATCTCATCTTAAAAACCTCCGGGGATGGAGAATCCACCACTTCCCTGGGCAGCCCATTCCAATGCC
>VZRE01014208.1:329266-407166 GCA_013396775.1 Cephalopterus ornatus
TGCAGAGCCCTCCTGCCTTCCAACTGATCAACACTCCCCTCAACTTGGTGTCATCTGCAAATTTACTAATGGTGGACTCAATCCCCTCATCCAGATCATCAGTAAAGATATTAAACAGGACTGGACCCAACACTGATCCCTGGGGGACACCCCTAGTGACTGGATCCCAACTGGATGCAGCCCCATTCACCACCACTCTCTGGGCCCGGCCCTCCAGCCAGTTCCTAACCCAGCACAGAGTGCCCCTGTCCAAGCCGTGGGCTGCCAGCTTTTCCAGGAATATGCTGTGGGAGACAGTGTCAAAGGCTTTGCTGAAGTCCAGACAGACACATCCACAGCCTTCCCCTCATCCACCAGGCGGGTCACCTGGTCATAAAAGGAGATCAGGTTGGTCAGACAGGACCTGCCCTTCCTAAACCCGTGCTGGCTGGGTCTGGTCCCTTGTCCATCCTGTATCTGCTGTGTGATAAAACAACTGTGCTCGGTTCTAAAGGTGAGAGCAATAAGGAAGGAAAGAGTGTGTGGAAGTCAAAAGGCTCTGGCTGGATGCCTTCTATAGATAGCAAGTCATTCTTCTTGGTTTGGGACCATAACGTGAATCTGAGGTAGCCCGGATGGCAGGAGGGCCCTGGAGTCCAGCCAGGTTTATAACTGTGCATTTTGCCCTTAGGAAATGGCAGCACTTGGGGTTTGCATCTGCTGTGGGGTGGATGTTCACTGGGGTGAGGTGCAAGTTCTTTATTGCTTGAGAAGGAATCTGAAACACTGATTAAGTAACAAATAAGTAACAGCATCTCTATTTGGAAGCATAGGGAAAGAAGTTGTTTTCACACACATATTTGGTGTATTCTGTGATAGCTGCCTGTCAATTGACAGATGAACTTTTAGATTAGTACAGCCAGCAGAACAAGAGGCACCTGCTTAACCTGTTCAATGTTTTCTCAATGATAACAGAGGAGACTTGGCATATTAGTGTTTCCTCGAAGAATATCCATATATCCACTGACTTAAAACATCAAAGAAAAGAGCAATGCTTTCTGTTGCACTGGGCAGGTTATGTAGGAGTGTGTTCTTGCATAATTACTGACAGCCTGTCTGGATCTCTGTCACCTGCAGAGGGTCTGTGCACCAGACAAGGGCTTGGTTGCTTAACTCTATAGGTCATTAAGGGTACTAATTCTTAGTTAGAAGGCCATTCCAGATCCCAGTGAAGTTGCCTCAATTACTGGCTGTTAAACTGGTTACTGGCTGCTGTATAAAAGCCTTTTTTTAAAGCCTTTTTTTTTTTTTAATGAGAAATTTTTGTTTCACTGGGGAAAAAAGAGTAAGAAAAAAGCATGTGAGAACAAGGCAGTTTGCGATGGTCACATAGGCTGCGTGAGACTCAGCCTGTGAAGGGACTGAACCAGTCGCAGGCTGTCTCTTCCTTGCTGGGATTTTGCCTCCCCTTGGCTAATTGTGACTGCAAACATTCTTTGTCTTAGTGCAGAGATGGCAGAGAGGAATGGCATTAGAGAGGAATGGCAGAGTTTGCCAGCACAAAGCAAGCACTGCGGAGGAGCCCAAATTCTTGTACAGGTGCTTTAAAATTGTCCAGAGGTGCAGCTGCTTCGAGAAGTGTTTTGTGAAAATACTGAGCTGTTCAGCCTAAATATAGATATATATTTTTTTCCTTTAGAAGAGAAAAAGTGTTGTGCTGACCATGCATAAGAAAACCAATCTTGTTGCTCACAGATACATGATAATGTATGAGCTGATATTTGTTCAGCTGAGTCACTTGCAGCCAGAGATGTGACAGTTCTAGGAAGTAATAAGCTGTCATGTAGTGTTTCTTAAATGCATGGATTTTCTGAAACCCTGTTCAAAGGGTCAATAGCAGAGCAGATGCAATCGTCTGCTGTATCACAGAGACCTCGAGAGTCAACTCTGCATTTCCTTTTATTTTCATTCCCCCGAAGTGGTAAACTTCAGGAATTTCCTCCTGGAGCAAAGGAGCTTTCACTAGTTGTTGGGATTAGAACTGACTGTTTAGTTTATCTTATGATATTTTAATTATCTTGTGATTATTTTTTATTCCACCTGTTTATTTTATTGGTTTGTTTCACATTACTCTTTGAGGAACTAATCTGTTTATTACTACTACCATTTGTTAGCCAATGCTGTTTTAAATGTTATTTGGATTTTTGTGCTGGTGGTCTACTTGCTAAGTACGATTTAGTCACAACCAAAGCAAGTCAAATCAAACTGTTAAAATCTATGTCACAGACATTTCTAATGAGCCTTATCTTGCATCCTTTATTTGGTTGATTTCTGTGTTTCATAGGGATAGGAAGGTACAGGGAAATATAACAGATAGAGAGAGTAAATAATCTAGACCCTTCAGAGGATCCACTAAGGGGAAAAAGACAGAGATGTGCACAATAATGAGTGTCATGGAGAAAGTGATTAGGGAGTGACTAATGCATTGTTTCTGACAATACAGGACCTAAGGGGGTTCCAATGTTATAATCACACAGGGAATTTAAAACAAACTTTTGTCATGCAGGGCATAATTATTTTGTGGAGCTCGTTCCACAGGATGTTACAAGTTCAAAAAAATAAGATGTATTACTGACGATAGGTCCATGGGGGACTATTAACATGATGATACTCTGGCAAACTCCGGTTCAAAGTCCTCTGAGCAGCTGATTGCTAGAAGCTGAGAGATGCACAGGGATTTCTGATTTGTCCTGTTTCTTATTCTTATCCTCTAAGAACCTCCTACTAATGGCTCAAAGACAGGACACGGGGCAAGGATGGATTTGAGCCTGACCTACAGGGATGCGTTCATGTACATAGCTGGCTACCCAAAAGAGCAGAGGAAACATAGGGACACGACATATGCTCACTGAATGAATGACATGACCTGGTGGGGGTTTTTTGATAGCTAGATGATGCTAAATACCAAATCCACTGCAACTTCCTGCAGTTCAGCTGACCTCAGTAAAGCCAGTTTACACCAGCACTGAGGTACTTGCTGGTGCCCTATAGGGAAAGTGTTATCCTCAATGTGTCTGGAATCATGATCACCTGACCATGCAGTCTCTGGGACTTTGTGGAAAGTATAGTAGCATCCTCCCTACACACAGAGGCAGTTTTTCTACTAGAGGAAATCAGGGTGTCCAGAGGAAGGTGCACAGCATCCAAATGTGCAGCTGAATCACAACCAGGAATTCCCAAGGGGGGATTAGGACGTGCTGTGAAGCATCTATGTTTGGCAGGAGATGTTTTGAGATGCTGAAGTAAACAATTTATAAGCAAGATACTGCAAGACCTGCTGGAATAGATGAGAGTTTGTGTGTGCTCTTATCCATTGGTAAATATCTCCCTCTTAGTCATGAACAAGAATTCAGGAAGGATTGTGTATGGAGAAGTGATCAGTGTGGAAGAGAAATTCTACAAGAGGTTTTGCCATGAACCAATGGTAGAAATGCCTAAAAACTGTATTAAATCTTCACTAGCTTGGTAACACTGAGAAGTATTAAGAAAGAAAGGATGCTTTCAATATAGGATATGATGTGGTAATAATGCTAAGGCAAAATTATAGAGCAAAATCTATGTGCTATAACGAAATAAAAGGCAGGAAGGAAGTCAGGAAAGGGCAGTGGAGAGATTCCAGCTGTCTGGCTGTTGTATGGACTGGGCAAGGCAATAGAATTTCTTGGAACACAGGGAGTGATGTAGGCAGGCCACATATTCATGTCTGGGACTGAAAGACAAAGGGCAAGGCTTGTAGTATCAATGAAGATGGCAAATGGTAAAGTAAAGCTTTGTAAGGAATTAAGAATACTTTCAATCCCTGCCCCAGTGGTAAATGGATGTCTGGGGAGGACTGTTCAGAAAGAAGAACACATAGACCTTTCTGTGCGTTCTGAGGTGGAGGAAACAGTGTTTTCCTTTGGGAAGGCTGCTTTGTGAGGTCACCAGTGAGTGAATGGTAAGCTCAGAAGTGCCCCAGAAATGCCAGGTCTCCAAAAGAAAGGCTTGCTCCAGAAGAGGACAGTGTTTCTCATCCCCAGTAAGGAGGGGAACACAGCTGTCTGCCCTGGCTCTGTCTAGAGACATGGACCTTCTCAGTAAAGGAGGAAAAATGTTTTCTGTTGAGATACTTGATGCTTAACAGCATGGCATAAGCTCATCTCCCACTCACAATTTAAATGCAGCAGGCACAGACAACAGGGCCCAAGTGGACAAGTGTCAGGTGTAGGAAAGTCTTCTGAAATTCTTTTACTTTAGCAAGAATTGATGGGTGAAACTTCACTGTTGCTTCTTTTGTGTTTGTCTTTTTGTCATTTGGTTCATCTTTGTTAAATAGAATCACAGACTCATAGAATTGTTTGTGTTGGAAGGAAATTTAAAGATCATCTAGTTCATCTTGTCAGGGACAACTTCCACTAGATCAGGTTGCTTAAAGCTGCATCCAGCCTGGCCTTGAACACTTCCAGGGATGGGGCAGCCACCCTTCTTCTGGAGTGGGCTCAGTTGTCTTACTGCCCTCATAGTGAAGAAATAGTTTTTGTCAAATTTATTGGTCTTTTACAAAATACACAAGACAATACTAAACTGGTAAATTTATTTAAAAATTGCTTATAAACAGCTCAAGTTAATATATCTGTAAATTTTACTTCCATATAAATAGCCTCATCATATTCATATTTTGTAAATCACATTCATCTGAGTATAACATGAAATTATTGAGCTACAGGAAATTCTCTGAGACTGGGTTTGAGTACTATTAAAAAAACTGTAGAATACTCTCCTTCAACTACGCTCCTGCCAGAAATGTCAGGTAGAATGTGATTGCAACAATTTCACTTTGAAATATTCTAAATGCATATGAAAATCAGGACAATAACCTCTGCAATAAATTCCATCTTGCACAGGAACAAACACCAACATCCACTAAAATTATAGAAAAGAGCATGACTTTAATATTAGATTTCTGTAATTGCAATTCTAAGAGCCCTTTTGTACCTCAACGTAATAATAGTAATGTCTGAGATTCCTACTCAGAAAGCACGGTTTCTCTCAAATCTTCTGTTCATTCCTTTAAAAGCAACGTCAACATGTAACAGCCGTCACTACTGTATATGCATCTCTCATCTTAAATTAGCACTTTGTATTATTGCATTTCATTTTAAAAAGGCTTTCCAACAACCTATCGGGTATTTAAAGATTGTACAGTACAGTTGTAATGATACAGGTTGCTTATTTATTTAACTGTTGAAAGCTTGAAAGCCTCTTTCAGCTCCCTGTATCTATTTCTGTATGTACGAATTATGAGACCTTGAATAATGAACGTGTTATTTAAATCGTGCTCTGACACTACATAATGCTGAGAAATCATTTTATACAGTTCACTATTCTCATAGTCAATGGTGCTTGACTTGATTACCAGTGCCTCATAGCTAGAGTAGATGTGGGCAATGTTTTAAATTTGTTAAAAATCGGTTAGATAAAATTGTCTTGAATGAAATAGAGTAGGTTGGAGAGCTTATTCCTTCTGATATTTTCCTAGATGAGTCTTAATTGTCATGCATAAAATGTCCGTGATAAAGTAAATTTTTGTATATATAAAAAAAGAAAATAAAAGAGTAAAGGAACAGCTGAATGTTCTACCTGGTCTCTGCAAAATTATAGTGGAGGAGGCAAACCCAGCCCGTCATCCTGCCTTACATTCCTAAAAGACAATTCAGGACGACCATGACTAACGAAATGTTTTTGCCCTTCATGAATAAGGAAAAGGTGAGCAGAGATAAATTCTTAGCATGCACTAGCCCCTCATGGGTCAGCATACAAGGCACATGCAATGATCAGTGTCATTAGTGTAAGCTTTTTCTTTCTACCAGAAGGCAAAAGGAGATCATTGTGCCCAGTACTGGCCTGTACTACAGTACAGGCTGCTCTGCCTGTGCATCTTCACTGCACTGGGGTCTAGCAAGTGCCCTGCTACAGCTGCAGTTTACCTAGCAAAGCTGGTTTTACCCTCCAATATTGATTTGTTCAGTGACGCCAGTTTGACCCGCTCAGCAAAGCCACCGTGTGTATTATCATGATGCATCCATGTAAGAAGTGTTTTGCACGTGTATTCCTGTGTGATAAAGCACTAAGAGGTTAACTCACAGCTTCTGGGAGCCTGGAAAAGGGCAGATTTTTAACAGATGGGGGAAAAAAAAAGGCTTTCTGTGAGCAGCAGAACTATGAAGCCTGGTTTGCCAGAGGTTGTGTGTTCCTTGTCACCTGTGAGTAGGTATGGCCGGTGGGCATGGCATATGCTCCCAAACAGCACGTGTACTGCAACATCTGAGTTGTCTGCTTTTCCCCAGTGGAGGTCACTAAATTGGGTTATTCTCCTCCGCTAAAACCTGCAGGAACTTCATAGTTTGGAAGTTCCTACCTTTAGACTGTAAGACACACTTGAAAGGCAGTTCTGAAACACAGATCAAGATAGGATAGAGCTGAAGCGTCACTGAAATTGGTTCATCTTTGGAGTATGCTTCAATTTTAGTGAATTTTATGAGATGCAATAAAAATTACTGTTGGAAACATTTTGAACCACTGTCTGTGTAGGTTACCAGTCTTCAGGTTTCACATCTATTTCTCAGGGCTGAATAATATGCTGCCAGTCAGGGCTGGCTTGTACCCATGTCACAGCTCTTTTGCTTGCACTTACATGTCTCCTTCTTCCTTTTCAGGCACATGGAAGAGACACTGCTCGTGGTGCAAGCGGTTTTGATACCCTCCCCCTTACCACACTTACATACACACAGAGGGTTTATCCATTCTCTTTGTTACATGAACCATGGATAATCCACGTGTTCTTGTCCCCACACCTTTTTGATCAATTTAAATATCTAATGAGATCTTAACCAAACGAAAAAAAAGGAATCTTTACTTCAAGATACTAGAATTCTTGTGACATGGATTTGACGCGGTTTGTAATCAAATAGTATTTTTTAATTTGTCTTGATTCATGTGAAAGTAATTTGAATCCACATTAGTATTCTATGAACTGATCATTAACACTTTTCAACTGATTTAGTAAACATATATTGCTTCCAAAATAAATAGAGACAGGAAAGGAGTACAGTTAGTGTAGCTGAGGCATGAAAACATACACATTAACATGCAAGGCGAAACTCCAGCGTTGAAATGGGGCAGCACATTGAAGTTATTTTTCTAGCCATGTTTTTGCATCTCCAGAGGATGCTTAAAAACAATAGAATGAACATCCTAAAATACATCTTTTAATAATGCTGCTTCACACTTCACTACAAAATGGGGAACTCATTGTAATAAATGAATTGGCACAGCTCCCCTGAAAATATTGGGTAGTCAGGAAAAGACGACATGATGAAAATAAAGAGCACATCGTCCAAGGGGGTTGGCTCTGTGATGATTTATGAGATATTCACACAGCCCTTTTGGCATATGAGGCTTCTCTAGGGGCAGAGTCTGTGTCCCAGATGAAACCCAGGCTGGCTGTGGTCCAGAAGCCATGAAGCCACCGTTACACATTGCTATGTCCAAACCCTTCCTCAAAGCTGGAGCCTGTCAGCAGTGGGCTAATGCCTGGCATGTTCAGGTCTGCGTTGGCCCAGGTCCTGACTGTGGGCAAGCAGGTGGAGGGACTTTGCTTGACCTTTGCTGAGAAGTACACAAACCCCCAGCAGACTGTCATTTATTCCTGTTCTGTCACCTGTTGCTGTGTTTCACTTTAAATAGAAGGACCCCTGGAATTGTCCTTTCCCTCAGAAGCTGATGTGCTATCTATTAGCTACTGGGTATAAGGATGAGGGAACCCTCCACCTCTTCCTTAAAAGAAAGGTAAGGGCCCGCTTTGAGGGATTTGCCCAGTTAGCTCACCTAACACATTCTGCTCCACCTATGGACTACTTAGAAGACTATCAAACTTCATGATCCTCCCAGGGCTGAGGCACGAAAAAATGCCGAGTTGTTCAGCCTTGCTAACAGCATGAGGCTTCTGAGTGTTTCCAAAATCACAGACACACAGAAAATTAACAGACTATAAGTACTTCTTGCTTCACTGGCTTGAAGCTCAAAGGCTCTTTTCTTGCAAGCTCAGTCTAGATGCTCTTTGTAGATTTAAGTGTGATTTGCTGAATGCTTTCTAACTAGCACTTTGGATAAAGAAGGGAATGGAGCACCTATCCCTGTGCCTCTCAGTCAATTTCGTGAGTGAGGAGTGTTTGTTGGTGAGAAGGTATATGTTAAACCTCAGCTTGTACAACTTGGCCATCATCTCTCCCTGAAAGCTCCATAGTAACTCCTCTGTGAAGGCTGGAGGGTTTTTTGATGCAATGTAGCTCTCTGACAACTCACTTTGTGTGCAGTGGCCGCGCAGAAGGGAGAAGGACATCATACTTGTATTTCTGAGACTTCTGGAGTGGTCCCCAGGCTGCTAAAATTGACACTGTTTCAGGTGTTTCAGGATGGTTGCTGACAGCAGCCGAGAAACATTTGGCACAGCACAAGAAAAGAAGTGCAAAGGTGACAGTCTCCTTCCCTGGCTGGCTGGGCTGGTTCAGCATCCGCCACCTGCCAGCAGAGCCAACACGCCAGGACAGCCCCCTCCTTGTCTTTGGATTCATCTGGACTTGAAAGGTACTGAGAAGGTTTGAATTCAACCGCACGCCTCGTGCCGGGAGAACGATTCAGCCTAGAATCTGCTTCTACTTAGACTATTTTGCTGTAATATCTTATAAAAGATCTTGTAGGAATATGGCAAATATCTGCAGTGCCACACTTTAGTCTGTTTTCTCTATCAAATCTCTCAGGGTCAATCTTGTCACAGTAAGGCGTATTCCAAATTTTTCCTTTCTGCTCTGGTGCATCAGTGCTAACGGAGTATTCCCTTGCCAGAGAAAAAACCAAGCACCTTATTTTGAAATTTTAAATTCTGGTTCCAGGTTAAAGCAAAGATTTTTGCAAATATTGCAAACACTATTGCTGACTGGCAGCTATGCCTCAGCTGCACATATGTAAAGATGCAAATTTTTTGTGAAGAGGCATAAAGTGCTTCCTGAAGCAGAGATGTGAGTTCTCATCAAACGAAATGTGCACAGGGGGTCATTTTTTAATTTTTTTTTTGCATTACATTATAGAAAAAGGTTCATTGTAGATTATAAATAGTAATGATATGGACCACACTTTTGTGAATTCAGTTCTAATTAGAAATGCACTGAGCTACCAAAAATAATGCACCCAAGCCAGCCTCCTTAGGACTGCAGTTATCTTCTACATAAATGTGTCTTTAACCAACAGCATATAAAAAGAGCAATGATGACATCCAGAGGACAGATAGTTTAATCATAGGTACTGTAGGTATCCTCAGCAAATTTCCTGGGGATATATCCCTCACCTACTTTTTCTGTTCAAAGTCTGTTCCTATTAAATCAGTTATTGACAGCCTGCTGAGTTCCTTTAAATCATAGCTTTTACGAAAACTGACCTTGTAAAGTTGAGTGTTTCACCCTCAGTGCAAAAATTATGTGTACATGGTAAACTTTTATTAGTGTAATCATTTTTGTGTGCATTATCATTCTACGTTATCATTGAATCCAACTGAAATGCAAAGCACTCCATTAAGCTATTGGTAACTTCAGGTTAATAGCTGTCTGGCTTACTTCACCTGTAAGGGCTCCTACTGTGGAACCTCTCCCTATATGTAGGTTTTTATCTAATCTGTCTTAGTAACCTTCCATACTCTGTCTTGGCAGGTTGTTTTTGGGTTTGATTTTGTTTGCAACTGCAAGAATATTGGCCAGGTGCACCATATGTAGAAGCCACTACATAGAAAAGCCTCCGAATTCCACAGAAATACCTAAGGATGGGTGTCTGTTTTATTGACAAATTTGAAAGAGATGCATTACCAATGTTAGTCAGTTAAGCGCAGCTCCACAATCAGAATTTAATTGAAGCATGTTACCTATAATAGGTTCAGATATTTGTGTTCTTCAGCATTTTATGAATTCAGAAACAGATGGGCTATGACCAGGAAGCAGTGGAGAACAGACTGGCGTAAAGCAGGTTGGCTCTCTGACAACTGCAGGTACAGCTGTGGTATGTATTTTATTCAGCATGCCCACCTACTGTATCAGCAGCCTGCCCTACCAGCAATTCAACTACAACTGACTTAATGAAGAGTAGAAGTAAGCATGAATCCAGACTTTCCATGGATCATAATATTTGAGAACCCAGAAGAATCAACATGACGGAAATCATGCCAACTAATTTTTTTTTCCCTGCCTCTTTATGTGCGAGGGATAACAAAAGCATTGGTGTTTTGAAGGGGAAAAATACCCCCACAAAAACGTAATCAGTTTATGGTATATTAAAATATTTCCCTTTTGGTCTTTCTTAATTACTGCTTTTAAAATTAGAGAAAAAAAACCTTAGCAAGTAGTAGCTTATAGCTTAAATCACCATAATTGTGCCAAGGAACATGTTGAAGAGCTGGCTAAGAGTGCTTCTGTTAGTAACAGGGAATTTATATGGGTGACAGAAGGGCCAGTTCTTGAAGATTTCATGCAAGAAGAGTACAAAGGGTATTTTTGCTCCAGTTTGTGCCAATCTTTACAAGTCCCATGGGGAAAGAAACTTCTGTGGCTGAAGAGGTGGTGGAAAAGAATCCTTGATGTGAGCACTCCTTAATTGGGAATGTGCTATTTGCTTTTTTATGCATTTAAAAGAGCTGTCTCTCTTTGTCTTTTGGCATTCCTTAGCTGTCTGGTTGAATAATCTTGCATTTAGATATATTATACCTCTTTATCTCTGTTTCTACATCTATCTGACTTCATATGTTGTAACCTGCTGTAACCTACAGTAACGCACAAAGTGAATTTGGAAAAACAACAACCCGTAATTATTTTATATGGTGCTTGTCTGACTTGAAATATTGAGGTAATTATCAAGTTAAATTCCTATGATCCCTGCAATTTCTATGAACCCTGGAGATGTCAGTACTTGAGTTCTGGCATAACTCTTAAAGTAAAATTATACCACTACAACCTAAGGTCGTAATTAAAGATGTAACACAGCTAAGTGAAAAAGGGCTATATGATTTGAATTAAAAGAAGAACAATCCCCATAATTGTAGAGACTGCAAAATTAAACTAACTGGCCACAAATTCCACCTTTCAGGAGCCACAAAGTGCAATCTATAGGTGGACAAGACTCTTGTTGATGCAGCTGGATGAAAGCAAAGGAGAAGCCTGGGATGTGGGTCCAGAAAAGAACCTGCAGGACTACCTGCTTTGAAAGCTGAATAGTTTGTTACAGAATGCAGTAAAGACTTACGAAAAGCCTGAATAAGAGGGGTTTTATAAATCTAACTCTACTGTGACTTTTATTTGGGAGACTGAGAAGCACCACTGTGGTCTCCAAAGTGAGACTGTGGGACATGTTTGCATAAATTCCTTTTATTTTCATCTGAATTTCTAAGAAAAACCTTAAACACAACTAAATAATATCGTTAAGAGTTCTGATGAGCAGAAGAAAATGCAACCTCATGTATATGTGTATATGCACCTCTATGTGTAAGCATGTATGTGGACTGGTGCTTACATTTAAAAATGAAATCCTGGAAGACTGTTTATTGAACATTCCACAGCCTTATTTTAGGGGTTCTTCCTTTGTTGCAGTACAGGTGCTGTAGGAGTGGAAGCCATCAGGGTTCAAATGACAAAGACGTGGCTGGGAGTGCCACTTCACGACAGCAAAACAAAGAGCTGCTGTTCAGGAATTTAGTTTCTCAGTGCAGTTGTGCTAGCTGAGCAGCACATGCCACATATTTTGGACTCTTGAAGCTTTTCTTTTCTCTCATTCTCTTGTCCAAGCTTCACATTTAACCTTTGAGGCAGTTTTGAATATATCCCTTCATAAATCATAGTCCAGTAGCACTAACCTCAGGCAGCTCTTTAGTGTTTTTGACTCCCTTCTCACACTGTTCCTCCTCAGGCTTCTGCTGGTCATTCTCATTTCTCTCCTGATGATTTTGTCACTTCTCTTCAATGTAAAACTCAGGGGATCTATGAGACTGTACACTGTGACCGTGTTTGTGATGTTGGGGCCTCTGCCTGATGCTACACTTCGCTTCATTTACCTTTCTCATTTCATTGCTTTTCCCATGTTCCAGTAGTGCTGCCTGCCCCCCTGCTCCTGCTATAGGGCTGACATACTGTCCATCAGATCCTGTCCCCTCCAGCCTCCACCAAAATATGTTACCTTTCATGTTGGTGACTCCCTCAAATACACTAAATCTTCTGTGTCCTCTAGAATTTTTTCTCGTTTGGTTTTAAATGTCCCCCAGCTGTTCTTGTGCTGAAAAAACACCTCTGGACCTACCGATCCTTCACAAGCTTTTTAAAACCGTTCTCTGGTATTTCTTCTGTCAGCATTTTTACAGCATTTCAAGACTAGTTGGTGTCACAAAAGTGAAGAATATTTCACAACGAGAATAAAATACTACAGTCAGTTCCATACAGGCTTAGTTCTGAAAAGTCACTTAAGTGAAGTGTGATGTTGAATGAAGGGAGAAAGTGATGGGTCTTGGAGATTGGTCCAGAAATAAAAATATACCTAAGCTGTAACTCAGGGTTTTTTTCAGATGACTGGTAAAAAATAAGCTTTAGATGTGGCAAACCAAAAAAACCCAAACCAAACAAACAAAAAAAAAAAAAAGAAAAAAATTAAAAAAGAGTTGTAGTCCTATCAGCTCCTGAGGTCCCATCCAAACCCTGCCAGAAGGGACCCTCACCTAGAGCACCAGTATCTTTGCTGCTGAGTGCTCTGGATACTGGTGCCCAGTTGCGTTGGCAAAATATCCCTTTGCTTATGGAAGTACTGGAATGTGATCTCCTGCAGTTGGTGAGTTCCCAGAAATGCTGGATAAACCCCAGAGCAGTTTAAGCCTTGTCTCTTTTCTGAATCTGGGTGCCTCTGCCAGTCAGTCCCACGGCCATCCCACTGAATATCTGCAGTGTGTGAAAAGTACGAGTCAGAACTGTTCCTGAAAAGAGTTCAATAAGATGATTTGGAAAAGCTGCCTGATTAAATGGGTCTAAGCGTAAGAATAGCATTAGTTGAATCCTGCATTAATTTCATAACTACAACAATAGGCACAATTCTGCCTTCAGATCTCCACAGGTGTTTGCACAGAAAGCAGGTGGTGAGCTGAGAAATTCGTCTGAGGAAAGCACTCAGGTACTTTATTGAAGAGAACAAAATAAAATTTTAAATCAAGAGAAGATGAGATTCTCTTCAGAGTAGAGCAGACCAGGAGCACTTGTTAGGATCAGCATTCCATTTTCTGGTTCCCTGTCATCACCAGACTGAAAGGTGTCTGCTCTCTATCCTGCTCTCTGAGGTGTCAACACTCTTAATCCTAGCTGTCCAAAAACTTTAGTGAGAGCTGGGAAAATTCAGGGCACAAGTGCTTCAGACTGGCATTTGAAGCCAGTCTCTTCCACCTTCCTACCCAAGTAAAAAGCTCCACAACTGAGTGTGGAGGGAGGTAAAAGAACTGAAGCTTTAAACTGAGGGTCAGTGAGCTACACAACGCACCATTTCATCGGCTGTCAGGCAGTTGTGGTTCTGAGCGTGTTCCCCCCGCACAGGATCATTTCTCCTTCTGTTGGTAACTGGAATGGTGTGCAGGGCTTTGCCCAGGTGAAGCTGAGGCAGGGAGCAGGCATGTCATATTTGATGGGAATTAATGTTCCTGAGTACCTGGTGTCTTATGCTGAGCTCAGCAGCAGGGCCGTACAGGGACACTGCAGGTTGTTTCCATTCCTTGGGTAGGAAGAAACTGGGGATATTTAAGATGGCCTGTTAAGGACTATCTCAAGTTCAGAGCAGAAAAAGGGTGCCAACTAATCTTTAGGAAGAAGATTTAGGTGCATGTAAGCAGAAGGCACAGGAGCAGAGAAGACAAAAGAGAAGCCATAATGGGAGAAAATATACAGAGTAAAGGGGATGAGTTCAGAATCAACAGGGAAGGGATTACATGAAGCAGTGTGGTTTTAGTGGGGAAGATAACATTTTAGGTGCTATGGTGGAGTAAACTGAAGAAAGTAAACTGGAACAGCAATACCATTTCCTTGTATTCCTTTTGGCTTTCAGTCTCTCATTGGATGAACAGGACAAAAGCAAGAGCCAGAGAAAATTCTATAGGACTTGAAGTGCTCTGCAATGTCCCTGCTAGACAGTGTATATTCCTGCTGGAAAGGATGCTGGAGAAATAGCATCCTTTTTGATAATGACTCAGACCTGAAAGTGAGAATAATAGCTCTGACTCAATCACAGGCTGTTGTGGAGGGAGATTAATGCCAGGATACATGGCCAATTCTCATTTTTTGTGTCAATCTACTTTCAAAATAAAGCACATGCCAGTTATTTCTCTTGGAAAGGAAAGAGAGAGAGCTGATATGAAACAGAGATGAAATCTGGAGCATAATTAAACAGGCATTCTTCATATCTTTATCACTGTCTTCTTTCTCTTCCCTCTTATGCTTCTGTGTCTTGTTCTTTCTAAAGATATTGCAAATGGGATGGATGCTGAAGGAATAGCAGCTGGTTTTGATGCTAAATAAGTACTTCATGTTTTATCTGATACATGGCAAGACACATTCAGTCATTTTTGTTGTGCATCTGATTATATAAGGCCTTTTATACAAAGGCATTGTGTTACTGTAAGTGTCACATCTTCACGTCAATTTTCAAATCAGTTACTGCATTTTCATCACATTTCTAACAATAAATACTTAAAATAATTGTGATTAACCAAACTGAGATTGCAGGTGATATGGCTTTGACTTCATGTTTTATTACACTAATTTTCCTCAAGACCTAGCAGTGTAGGTTGGCTTAGGATGGGGATAGGTACCTTTTTGTTGTTGAACTGATATCTCAAATCCCCCTTCAGTTCAGAGTGAACTAGCATTTCTGTTATCTCTTGGCTTTCTGGTTAATGGGGTGGGATAGTCCCAGTTGCATTCCTGCTGACCTCTCTGTCATAAGCAAGGGTGGTTGGCTCCACTTCTTTGTTCTAGGTGAGGAGAGTAGGGCTTGAAAAAGTTTTAAGCCACTTTATGATACTGATATAACCCTCCAAGGTTCTCTTGCTACCCTGGGATTGGGATAGTCCCAAGTGTAAGCAATGTTTTTGTCTAAGTGACACCAACTTGTCCTTGTTTTCAGCGTTCCCTGAGGCAGCTGGAAGGTCTCAGGCTACAAAGACTCATCCACAGCCTGTGCCCCTGAATAGATCTCCATGGTAAAACTCATCTTCTGTTGCTTGAGGTGCTGACAAATCTACCCTGAGAGCCTTGCCTTGGCGCAGAGAGGAGCCTGAGCTCTCCCTTAGGCTCAAGGAGTGTTAAGCCTGCTTCCATACTCCATGAGCTCCTGCAAAAGAGCAGGTATGGACTGGGTTCCTTTATAGAACTAAGCCTGGGAATATAAAGAGCTCCACAAACAATTTCCAAATCTATTATTACAAGAGGCAATGGCAGCTTTACAGGTCCCATTTGATACAGAAACTATTTGTCTTACTGTTACACGTAAGTATTCACCTGACCGTCCCTCCTGGCTCTTCACCTGTTTCGCTAAGTGTCAGATAAATTCAACCTTACCCCAGCCCCTGAACCTTCTGAAAAGTTACTCTCTCCTGCCATTGCAGCAGCAATAGAAATGTCATTGCTGGCAATGACTTGAGTGAGTGACTGGAGCATGGAATATGGAAAATGAAGCCATGAGTCTGCTCTGATGGGAGAGCTTGCTTCTGGAGAGCAGCATATTGATTTGTCTAAATGCTTATGCTCTGGGTTCTTGTGCTTTCTTTTGCCCTTGTGCTTGTGTTTGCCTTTCACCTTCCGAGTGCTACGCAACGATTCCCATGGGTCTGTTCCCAAACTGTCACAGTCTTGGCATCCGTTGTTGTTACAGATACACAGAAGAACAGGTTATGCTTTTCTGTTCTCCTTTAGGTGGCTTTAGCAGTTATAGAGCTTCCTGCATGAGGCAGGAAGGACCAGAGCATGTGGAGCTGGGCTTGTCCCTTGATGAGGTTCTCCAGGGGATTTTGGCAACCATCCTGGAGCTGATAACGTTTGTCATGTGCCACACAAAGTCTCAGCGCAAAGGTTGCAGGTGTAGTCTTAGATGTTGTAGATGTGGATTGTATCTGACTCTTCTGCTGAACTCTCTTGTATTTTGGAGGGTGTTTTTCTGTGTTACTGTGGTTCCCAGCCCTCTCCAGTAATATCAGAAATATGATGAAAGTGAAGAAGGCACCAAAAGGGACCAGACACTGAATTCTGTCACTTACTACGACCCAAGAAAAGGTCCAGAGATGCAAGTGAAGCTGGAAGGAACTTCAGCTTTGTAAGACAGAAGCAAGTTGCAAGGCTGCAACTGTGATGGATGGTCTTTGTGGAAAATATCACAAAGCAGGATATCACATGTGCAACCTTACAAACTGCAAGTACTTCTGCATCAGGAGTCGGCTGCATGTGCCCCTAAATTGTTATAAAAGTCAGACTTCCCCTATGGAAGCAATGGTGTTCCAAGTTAGAGTTAGCCTTTCCAAGGCTCAAAGGGAAGCCTATAAGTAATGAGCTATGATTAATTTTCTGTTTGTTTTGTGCACACACAAGAAAATGCTGTGATATTTTGTGATGATGAATCATCCTGTACGTGAACACTCATCTCACAAATGTCTGAAAATGGCATTTTGTGTTTTGGGACCCATTTCCTCAGTAGCAGAGCTACTATGTTAGGTCTTACAAACCTTTTCAGAAACTGGGTAAGCTTCATCCGAAAAAACAGTTGGGTTTTTGGCCCTCAGTATTCCTATTACTGGGCAGCCACTCCAGAGCTTTTATCCATCCTGTGACAGCCAAAACCATTTTATTTCCAACCTTAGTTTATTCCTTGCCAATTTATGTCATGTGAAGAAATGAATGAATTATCAAATATGCCAGACTGCAGAATAAACAAAAGTGGTGTCACTAAACAACATATTCAGCATTTAGGAAGCAGACCTAGAGTAGATTCAGAAAGAAAAAAAATCAATGCAGAAGGCCATATAGCTAATTACCAAGTACAATAAATGACTACCATGAAAAATAGGCCATGTCGAGAATAATCTCTGTCAAATGTAGTTAAAGACTGTCCTCCTTAATCCAGTTAAGAATTGAGAGGGTATTAAAACCTGGAACATGTAAATCAGTTGTGAAGGTTTACAATTCACTGCACCTCACGTATCTCCAGGTTGATACGCGTGCAGGGAATTCCAACGTGTCACTTTAGGAAAAGTTAAGATGGCCAAGACTGGCTGAGGTGGAAGAAAACCTCTTACCAGCAAGTCTCAGGTTGCTGGCAAACTAGTGTTAAAAAGGGTGCTGTGTTTCACGATAAAGCATTCTGATGATGGGGATGCTGTGACATGATCCCTCCAAAAGGTGCAGAAGGTGAGATAAGCATCTGTCTCAATCCTTTACAGAACCGTTGGGTTTGACAGGAGCGGAACATATGCTGCCTGGCAGGTGAGCCCACATTTAATCCACGTAGCACTTTCTTTTAACGCCTATGGTCCTGGCAAGGGCTGCACAGCACGTAGGATGGCTTTTAGTTTAGTATAACAGGATTTTCGTTCCCAGACTTATGATTTTGCTGCAGAATAATTAGTGGGTTTGTTATTCCAGAGATGCAGGTCTGAGCTCTGCTGACGATCCAAAGGGCTGGTATTGAAATATTTTGGAATACTCATAGTCCTGATGTGGGGGTCTTCAAGTGCTCTTATTCATGGTGGTCTTGTTTCACAGTAACCAGAGTGTTCCTAAAGAGGAGGTGTCTGAGGATATACAGGAGTGCTAGCAACATTGAAATTATATTATTTTCTCACTGGACTCAGTGATCACCACAGAAAACCCTTCTGACAGCAGCATACATACACAGTTATTTCTCAATAATGAACAGATTTGCATGATCATATTCTTGAGCAGAGGAGCGCCGTTAACACACCCCCACAGTCACCCAAAAACAAAAGACACCACTTCTTCAAAAACAGAGAAACTTTTAAATAAATGAATGGAGTAAAACATCATCTATTTGATGTGGTCAGATTCATAGATTATTAACTTCTCTGCTACTGTGCTGACTTCTCAGTCGTAAGACAAAGCCCCTAGGTGCTGTTCCAGTATCATCAAGATATTTATGACAACTTACTTTTGTAACTATTTGTTCATATGCTTACCTCTTACTGGTGATACCAAGCTTTTCTTTGCATTGCGTTATTATAGATTTCTTCAAATTCTTAAAAAATTTCAGCTACATCTCATCTTTTTAAGTCATCTGGAATTTTAGCAAAAGTAAGTATATCCAATGCATATTAGGTCATTTGGAAACAAGGTTAATAATTAACATGTCTAGTTGGGGAAGCAGTGCAAATAAACTGAGTATTTGTCGCTGACATAACTCAGCTCTTTGTATGTTTGACTGGCTGCAAATGGACATAACCCTCCCTCAGAGAAGGCTCCTTTAGCCTTTCATAGGATTCAGCGTGGATATAAAGTTCTTCTTGCATGGATGACACAGGAGGATCAGGGACATAAATAGCAGAACTGTGAACAGAGAAAACAAAGAACTCAGTATATCACAGACAGTAAGATATTAATAAATGTTAGTTTGTCAAAGTGCAAGATTGACTTGATCTATAAAAACATCCATTCTGTTATGCTGTTAACCTGAATCCTAGTAAATACAAAAGATATTATCACAAATGGCATAGTGTGTGTGACAACCTTAGTTGTTAATTGGGTGCATTTAAAATGTGAGTATTAGGAAATGATGCAGAGGTTTATTCATGAAAGTATTGCTTTGTTCTAGTGTATGCAGAGCCCAGCTGGATTGCAATTAATAGCTAAGAAGGTAATGCCAAATTGGACTTTAGATAGAGTCCAATGCTATGAGTAACTATAATAAGGTTACACATTAAATTACCTTAGATATCAAAACTAATAAGCCCAAACTAATAATTGCCAGTTGCAAAACAACAATTTATTTCAGATGAGCCAACTTTGAAGGGATTTGAAGGGAACAAAGCAAAATGAGTTCCTGTGCAGTTTTAGGAGATATCACTTATCACACGGTAATAAGATAGTGGACAGCCCAGATTGCAACTGTGAAATATAGATAAAGCAAACTTGCAAATAGAAGGAAATGTGATCATCTGTAACACAGCCGAACAAAACCAAGAAAAAAAGAACAGGAAAAGAAAATAGACATCTAATTCTGTAAAATGTAGAGCACAGATTACAAAATAAAATAGGAACACTCCTAAATTAATAAAAGAGAGCAAGAGTCCAGCAGCAAATTGAAATGCAGTTGGTTGAAAAGCACATATTAATGCTCTCCTTCCCCCCGACGCTGCTTTCTCTGCCTGGAGTAGCACTCCTCAGAGATTTTGTTTCTCACTGCCATGATTGCTCATTTTTTCAGCAGAGGTAATGAGATCGAGGCAGGAATAGCCTTCTTTCATTCTCTTATTCCATTTCATTTCTCTCCTTCAATTTGCACCACAACAATGGCAGCGAAATCATCAAGGAGATGAGTTGGGAATAGTTCATGGTCAGCAGGGAAGAGATGCTCTGCAGAGGGGTCCTAGATGGAGTTTCAGCTGGGGTTGGGGCACATCTCTCTCCCTGTCCTCCGCACTGAGCTGGGTTTCTCCATCTTCACATGACTCTGTGTAGCCCTGTCTGGGACCCACGAAGAAACTGAGGTGAGTCAACAGAGGAAGAACAAGGCAGCCATGAGTCTTCTTGGATGCTTGGCTGCGTTGGTTCATCCACCAGTGTAGCACCCTGGAGAAGTGCTGTAAGGAAGGCTTTGTTAGGAATAACCCAAAATCTCTGTGCGCGTATTTTCCTAACAAAGTACTAGGAATCATCCAGGTGCTTACAGTCAGCACTCAAAATGGAGGTGCTCCTCCTTTGCTGTTTCACAGATATCACCTGGAAAGCACGGAACAGGAGGAAATGGTGAGGAAGGTGTGTGCCCTGCAGTGCACTTGTGCAACCAGAAGCCAAAAGTTAGCAGGGGGACCATCTAATTGTATTGGTTCTGCTTGCAAATAGATACCCCCCCTGCTAATTTCAGCTTCTGCTTACAAAAGTGCTCTGCAGTGTTCGCTCCCCTCCCAGCCCTTCCTCCTGCCCTTCCTCCTGCTCTCTCCGTGCTTTTTTTTTTTCCTTCACTCAGATGTGATTTCTTTACATTTCCAGCTCTATTTTCTCAGTCTTTTCATCAATATTTAATATGCGAGTGGAACAGTGGGCAGTTACCTTCTTTTTCTTTTCCCTTTTTTCCCCTCTAAAAGTGCTGGTGCTCAGCTCTGGCTGCAGGAGCACTTGGCTCCTGGGAGCGCTCACTCGGTTTGAGTACTGCCTGCATTAAGGAGCCAAAGTCTAACCTGAGGCTGCCAGAGGGGGTTTAAAAAAGGCAATAATGACTAATTGACCTCTTTAATGAGCTTAGGAGTTATAAAGTAGATAATTGCAGTGCATATGACATATTTTATCTAGGTTTTGAGAAAATCTCTGATAAGGATCTACATGACAGGCTGCTTCTGAAGATGAACCTAACAAGGGCTGAGAAGGACATGGCAAAGAAATACATGAAAGAAAATGAATTTTCTGTGCTGAGGGATCCCCCCAAAAGGGAATGGTTAAGTGTGATTAATACCTGGATTCATAGTTTGATTTTAAATAAATTGCCTAGCTAGAAAGACCCACCATAATGTGCTGTATGTGCTGATGATACTAAATTATGATGCATACTGAGCACAAAATGACTGGCAAGAAACATTCATCGTGCCTTAGATCAGCTCAGTAATTGAGCTGACACATGGCAAATTAAATTTATTACTGAGAAATGTGAAATAATGCACATTGTTCTTGATATAGGGATGACAAACATAAAGACCTTATAGAACATCTTGACAAAATAGCCTTTACTAGCAAGTGGCTGTCCTGGACAATGTACACAGGGAAACACTGGAAAAGCTGAAAACAGATGGGACTGGCTTTGGCATTTGATTTTCTCTCTACTACAGTGCATTGTCCCTGCCCATTTGTTTCTTGTTTTTGCAGCTCAACACAGAGCTCCTCAGTTCCTCAGGTTTTCTGAAATCTCCTCTCCATACCTCGTGGGTTTATTAAGATGAAAACCAAAGAAGTGAGCTGGATGCATGAAGAAAAGTCCCTCGGTTTTGGAGTTGGAAAAACAGAGAAAGTGCAGCAACAGAACTTTTAAAATGTGCTGGAACAACCACCCTGATGACACCATCTATTTTACCCTTCTATTGGTGCAGTAAGGTAAAGAGGAAGGAAAATAGATGTTTCATAGGACAGTGTACTGTTTCACACAAATGAAATAGGTGGTGTGGGTTTGGTTACATAGCTGGCTTTTCATAATGTGCACACTGTGTTGTTAAAACAGTTTATGGCTAAGATTTTATGCGCACACCTGGATCTGGGGAGATCTGCTGGACTAATTACTTAATCCAGATCCAATAGCCCAGGGCAGCGGCTGTGTGATTTGTTTTGGTCTTCCAGAGTTAACACCAGCACTTCTGATTATCCTCCTGTGTGGCTGCTGTAGTTCCCAACACTTATTTTTGTCTCCTTACTGTCACGTGGAGTCTATTTTTCTATTTTATTTTCTCGATTTCCAGCTCAATTTTCCGGGTGTGACGGACAGTTTCCTGCTAACAATTAGAAGCCGGTGGGTGCTTGGGAGAATGCTTTGGGAGGACCGATGATGGAAGGAAGAGCAGGGGTAAGGGCTCCCAGGCACAAACAGCCACCAGACAAAAAATACAGGCAGACGTAGGTGAGATGGCCAAGCAGACGATCAAGGCTGCCAACAGTGACAGGAAAATAAGATTGGTTTGTTTTGTTGTTTTTAAAGAAGGGCTAAGTTGTGACATTTGGGTAGAGGTCTGTGGTGCCCAAATTCATTACAGCTGAAAGCGAGATATAGTCACAGGGGCAAGTCACACGAGAACAGTCCCTCTGACTGGCCCTGGTAACCACAGGATACTTGTAGAGCTTTATTGACGTCTTGATTACAGTTATAATGCACTTAACTGCACAACTCCTTAAAGTTAACATGTTACCAGAATCAGTCATTTTAGCTGCTGCTGGTGGATCCAGGCTTATTTCTGTAGTGTATGCTTCTCCTTCTGGTTTTTTTAGCCATCAGGGTGGTTTGGGTTCCAACTTCCAGAGTTATGTTGATGACACATCTATGTGATTTGTTTCTGGACTACTCAAAGCCATTTAATCTCTTTGAATTTATTTTGAATTGTCAACATTTTGACACGTCTCTCTGAAAATCTGTCTCTGTTCTCCTAATCTTTTACTTCATTTCTTTTGCCGTCTGAGCTGTGCTTCTTGAAGGTGGGGAAATGCCTCTTTTTCAGGATCATATTACACATTCTGTTTACAAAGTCATCTTTTTATTACTTGGAAGCGTCTCACAAACCAAATATACACAAAAAAAGAAATTAAAAAGCTTACCTTTGTAGCACATTTTTCTTTCCTCTGGATTTACCCCTGGTAGAATTCAGTTGCAAATACAATAGCATTTGACTCAACTCTTAAAAGATAGCTTGTTAATAATGGGTTTCTAGCTCCACAGTAGAGGCCAGATCCAGTTCTGCTTTTGCAATTGTCAGTGCAATTTGGCTTATGATTTAATTTTAAATTGGGCTTCTCATAGAGTCCAATTATCAGGCAGCTTTAAGGTAAGAGCCTATGTTTTTGAGTGTCTGAACACTCTTGATATCTCAATTTTTGAACAGTGTCCTTGAGATTCTTGAATAATTTGGCTTCCAAAGTTTTAAGTCAGGAATTTTTTGTCATAAAATTTTAAATGGAATTTATTATTTACCTACAAAAAATTGATAGCCTTTTTTATGAAGAGGAAGAGACTTGTCTATTGTCTGATCAAAATCCTGATAATAAAACTTTTTTTTTGTTTTTTTAAGCGAAAGAAACATGTGGTGATAGGAAATTAAAACATAGAGGGGGTAGTATAGCACTGGAAACAATATCCTAAACTGATGAGGTATAGCATTTTTTTAAGTTGGATAATATATGAACCAGATGTTGGGAATTGATGAATTTTACCTCTCACATCCATCTCTACAAAGACTCTGTCACGAGCCCATGGTAGTAACTGGTGGTTCTGTACTAGGCACGGGAATTTTTTGGAGGAAGAAGTCTTCCAATGAAATTTTAAAAGTCATTACTAGCTGACACTTGCCTAGACCCTTTGCAGTAATCCACCCTAAAAATTTTGCTCAAGGTACCACCTACTGCTTAATTTCTATTTTCTAAGAACTCTAATAAACCAGAAATCAAACTTTTTATCCCATACCACTCCAGTGAGTAGGTCTGTTTGGCTGACTGTAGGTTATAATGTGAAAAGTGACTTGGTATGTAGCAGGTGAGATGTCCTCTGCATTTGAAAAAGAAAGTATGTACGTATGTAATGCTTTATGCTTCTTCATGCCATTTGATACTATTGATCACAGAAGCTTCTCTCTTGCCTCCAGGAAGCTTGAGGGGTAAACAGAAACACCCTTAACTGACTTAGATCCTTCATCTCAGATTAAAGCCAAAAATTTGACTGGGGCAAATGGTTTTCCATGTCAGCAGCCATCCCCTGAGAGCCTCTACAAGGGTTATTCCTCTTCTCCCCTTATAAAACATCTGTGTGATTCCACTGAAAATTGGTATATACGGCCTGATGATTTTAAATGAAACCATTTTTAAACAACTTCTTCTCATGGATTCAGCATTTAAAATCCTGTCCTTTTCCTTATTACCTACTTTTTTAGTTATTGAGAAAATAAGTTTTCGGTATCCATTCCTGCAGGCATCATATGGAAAAAATACTTCGAACAAAATCATCTTAAAGGCCCACCTCTTTAATCACCTCTCCTCCATTATATTCCTCCACTGAATCCCCTCTATATCACACCAAGGTCCATCCACCAGTGATGTGACTTATGACATCCTGCTTGTCTTCTCTTTCCATATCTGTGCTTTTGCTCTCATCCCATGAGATGTTCCTCCTGAACTGCTAAATTTTTCTTTATATATAAATCAAACCACTTTTTTTTCTTTTTTTTTATAGGGTGGGGTTTTTTTTTTGGTTGGTTGGTTTGTTTGGTTGGGTTTTTTTCCAATGCCTACAGAAAATCTAATTAAGTACTGGAACTGTCTTTCACAAAGCAAACTTTGCCATCAATTTCACCACAGGTGGGGCTGGACTGTAAACTTGCTCACTCGTTGTCTGCATGAATTTCAAAAATATGTCTAATTGATTAAAAGTCAATGGCACTTGGTTTTCTAAGTTACCCCAGGGCTTTTGAAAATCCCTCTTCGTGAGGGATAAAGTCAGAAGTGAAATCTGCCTTCAACAAGTCTCTCCTTCTTTCTATGTCCTCTCTCGTAACTTATTGGATTCCTGTTGTGTCATATCTTACATTAATTTCTAAGGTCTGAAGAACAGTCTAAGTCCCTTTGTCTAATGAGAGGCAATGATGTAGGTATAGATCTATGAAAAGTAAAGGAAGCTCTGAAAAGCAATCTCTGCGGAGGCACTCAAATTAATCACAAATATTGTGAAGTCATTGCCTCCCATGATGCCTTCACAAGAATAAAATATATTATTCATATCCTTAGATGCTATGCTTCCCTTAAGGATACTTGATGTCTGATTTATCAAATTCTCAATTAATTTTATTCGATGGGGCTTGATGTAGTCTGTGTGAGACTGGAATTGTGATAAATAAGGTGATGTGGATAAGGAGTTTGAAATCACTACTATAGTAGATGCAGGACAATATTTGATATCAGTTGCAAAAAAATCAACATTAACTGTTCTGCTGGCCAAATTTGCTTTAAATTTGTGATAAATAAGTCATCCCAGCTACTCAGATATCATAGTGCTTCCATTCTGGGATCACCAAGAAGTGTGATTCTATTTGTTGCATGTGCACATCAATTGGAGGAACAAAAGTATGCCACACAGTAAAAGGCTGGGGTAGAGATGATGAAAGGTCAGGCCCTGAGCACTGGAAATTGCCCCTCCCAAAATCCGTATTTGAGAACATAAATAGAAAGTAATCTTATGGCCAGAGGTGCAGAGCTCTGGGACAGCCAGTCCTCAAGAAAGCTGGTCCTCTCATCTGTCAGCAGTCCCTCACTAGTCACCTCTTCCCTCAGGACAGCTCTGTGCAGCAGTGAGCATGGACCTGCTCCCACATAGAGCAAAATTCTTACCGTGATCCATGAGAGAAAAGAGGGCAGGTGGGAGCCACCACTGCTCTGTTCGTTACTGTGACACCTTCCACGTCACCAGCAGGATGTCCCGGCACATGAGTGACTCCCGTGCGCTCACGATGCCCGTGAACCCACCACTGAGCTCTGACCTGCTGAGAGGAAACTGGAAATCAATCACTTGAGCATTTGGCAGAAGCATATATGGGTCTAGAAGCAATTGCTGCAATCTACCTAAAATCTCTGATGGGTCTTTTCCTCCTCCTCTTCCTCCTCCTCCCCCATCCCAGGCAAAGGACAGCAGTCACCTTGCAGTCCTCCAGATATTGTTTCCAATTTTGCTTGTGTAGGGTAAAAAATTACCCTCTCCCCGTGCTCCTTGCAGACTGTTTGTTTGCATCAAGGTAAACATTTAAATGTCACCTAAATGTAAAAATAGGTAGGAGACACATTAAAGAAACTTCATCTCCACTTCACATCAACACCACTAAACACATTGTTACAACAGTGACTAAAACTGTCTAATAATATCATCAGTGGCAACTGGTCAGTTAAAATGTTTTTTAATTGTGACTTGAATGTGTTTATCAACCTCTTTTTGTGACATTAAAAAGACAGCAAGAGAAACACATGGAGACATTGTCCTCGAGGGAAAGGATTAATCATCAGTGAGTGAGCAGGCCTAAGCAGATGGTCAGCTAAGCTTTCCTGAAGTCATTTCTTCTATCCACCATTCAGTGTCACTGCCAGAAATGAGAAGAAGTGTTATCTTGACATTGAACATCTTTATAATAAAATCACTAATTGGCGTCTAATACCAAAGGCTTTATAGCTGTAAAATTGCAACAGAGGTAGCTAAGTGGTTGACTGGGTTCCATTTTAATAAATGCTATTTCACAAACCCTTCCTTAGTGTAGTCAACCCTGTGCTATCAGACCTTTCTGCTATAACGGCGTGTCTCTGTTAGCTCACTCCCAAACACAACAACCAGGAGTGTTTTAGCAGCAAAGCAGACAAACATGTCACTGCCACTGTGCTGTTATTTTTCATGTATTTCATGTAATGCTAATATTTTACAGGAGATGTTCTTCAGGATTTAGTTCTTGGATTTTTCTTGTCTTTTTGGCAACCAGAGAGAGTCTGTCATAATAAATTATCACTTTTGGTCTTGGAAATATATTTTTATGAAAGCTGAAAATGTGTCAGCGTTGGACATCCATGAAATTCTCATGGTTTATTAAGGATTTCTTTTTCTTTTATCTTTCTCCCTTTAGCCAGGAGCATTCAGGGAAAATACTGCTTTCCCTACTAGCCACCCACTTTTTTTTAAAGGTACAATCAAATCTGGGCTGGAAAGAGTTATGTGTAACAGCGGTTATGTGAATATAGCAGTTCTTTTTATTATAATTTGTATGTGTGGGTCTTGTTTCCGTCATCCATTTTTCCATTTAGCAAATCTTTCATTGAATGAACAGTGAGAGCCAGATTCTGGCTTCCCCACAGCAAAGCCAGTCTGGAGTCACTCAGACACTCTGGACTGTGTTTTGGTGTGGTTGAGGCTCAAGAGTGGCTCTCTTGAGAGCACCTTTGGTGGTGCTTGACCCCAAGGCAACCAGTATGATGCTGCTGTGCTGAAAACTGGGCCTGACCTGAGGTTCATTTAAAGCAATTAAAAAGCACCTTGTGGACAATAACAGCTTTCAAACCAGGCTTTCAGTTCTTTCCCAGTGAAATTTGAAACTTGCGGAGAGGGTTAATGCCTGGAAAATTGTATAAATATGTTATGTCATAATATTATATGTCCCAAAATATTGGTAAAGGGTGTTTTTCCCAGAGATTAGAGCATTAGTGAAAAAATAATGATTAACCTTTAAAATCAGATTGGCATTTCTTTTTTCTCCAAATGTAGAATTAATACGCATTTTTTAATCATTAGTGTAATTTTCAGGATGATACTTTTGTTCTTTTGGCTGTTGAACTGTTACGGCTGCTAGTAACCCTTCAAATTGTTTGCTTCATTCAAGCATTCTTTTTTGAATAATTCATTAGGCATTATTATCCAAGCGTGGAACACCTCATTTAGCACTGGTGATCTTTTCCTTATGTGTAGCTGACAGGCAATCAAAGTTTTTATCAGTGCAGAAAATTTGCAATTCAGAAATGTAGTTGCAGCAATTAGTAGCTATCAGGTAGCATAGGAAGGACAGCTTCATAAAAAGAGAGACTTGAATGAGCTCAACTGATGTTAGCACAAAAGTAATGGATAAAACTAACCAGCTGTTTCTAAATTTACCAAATGGAACATTCCTTTTTCTCAGAATAGAGGCTTTAATTAACTTTGTGTTATGTGTGGCTTCACGAAAGGAGAAGTGACTTAGGTGACAGAGCATCCCCCTTCTGGTGCCCTTCACTTAATTTGGTAACTATATTAAGATGTCCTATCAATATACAGCTCACTCCCTGTCTCACTGCAGAAAAAACTTGCAGGTTTCTCTTTGCTCACCTTAGGTCCATGGGAGAGCAATGGGGTTTTTTAAAGGTATGGAAGATTTTTTTTCTCTCTCTCACTACAAATATTGATGTTTTTATGTTGCTGCAAGAAGCTTGCTGAAGTTTGGGCACTCCAGGTGAACTCCTAGTGCGGCTTCTACAGTGACAATCTCAGAATACAAATAAATATTCCTAGGAAACAAGGTGGTAGAAGAGGCTGTGGAAGCAGGAGGAAAGAGGGAACTCTTAGTTTCATATTTTCCCAATCAGTCTAGCCCATTTCCATATTGCAGATCAGGAGATGTTTATACTGGATTTGGCCCCGTGAGTCACATTCTGGAAAGTTCAAAGAGAAAAAGAAAGCATTAGTGGCACTACCATCTACAGTGTTCACTGGAATCCTGGAGGAGACCTAGACATTGGTCTTGTTCCTGGGATGGTTTATCTGGTTTGGAGCAGACTTTTTCATGATTTAACTTCAAAGACACTTGGTCTGCCAAGTCCTCACATTCTGCTGAGTTGCTCTAATTGGTTTGTGACTGAATAACTGTCACAGCTCCATCATCCCCTCGTATCATTTTTGAAAGTAAGAGTGCTCCCTGGCCTCCATTATGGTTCTTGTTTGAAGATGGCACTGGATCCCAGACAAGTTTTGCCTGCATGCTGCCCCAAACAGTGCAGCTGGCTGGCAAGAGGGGCAAGCAGGAGAGGAAAAACCTTTCCCCAAGGTCTGCCTCCACACCATGGGTGTGCAGCACCCTGGCCACAGGGCAGCACAGGGGGGCCTGGAGGGCCACATCCCCTTCTGAGATCCCTCACTCTCACTGAGCACTGCAAACAGAGCCTACAGGTGAGTGAGAGTGGTTACTGGCAAAGCTTGTGGTTCCACTTCTGTCCTGTCCTGTCCTGTGGCCTTCCCTGGGTGAAGTTTCAACAAAGCTCTTTTGCTCTTTAACAAAAAGCAAAATGAGTCCTTCAGTATCCAGGTGGAAGGAGAAAGCCTGAAGTGCAGAACAGCCCAGCTGATGCAAGAACAAGAAGGTGTGTGGAGCAGGGCCCTACATCAAATACGTATGTGTCATGGTGGTGGAGACTGTGAAAACTGGGAGAAACACTGTTGCACTGTAATCTGAAAGTGTTAAAAACCTGCTTTCTTTGTGCTTATTGCTGGTCCACTGTATTAATATAGTGCTTTTAAGCACCAGTATTGAGTCACATGTGGGGACTGCGAACATTATTTTATCCATTGTGTTATCAGCCTCCTTTTAGTGAAATGAAATGATGCCATGTTTCACATACTGTTTCTTCCCCTGACAGCAGCCACAGGGCTCAGGAAACTGCTTGGAGCAGCGTGGGCCATCTCCAGCGAACGCTCCCATCTGGGGAGGCACTTGGGAAGCTGCAGAGGAAGCAGGTGTGCAGCTGCCAACCCCCATTCCCCACAGGGAAAACTCTGCATTCCCAGCAAAAGGAACCTCCTGGCGCGTTCTCCCGTCTCGGGGGTCTGCCTGGCCTTTTGCTGACAGCATAATTTCCTTAGGAGTTTCAGAGTCTGACATCTCTGTTCATGACCCTTTTTTCTAAGCAACATTAATATCTGCTGCAGGTTTGGCAGGTGCAACGTCCGCTAATTGTGTCTGCATCGCCAGGCCTGATTCAAACACCCCTCTAACATCTGAATTTCTACCTGGGCAATGAACAGACCTCCTTTTCTCCCGGAAAGAGTGCCCTGCTCACTTGTGAACTCCTGGCCAACAATCTCCCAGCAAGAAGAAACATATAGTTAGGAAATTTGCCTAAGCCATCATTGTGAAAACTCAGCAGTACGCCTGATGGAACTGAATAGCCTTTGCCAGTCTGAATTATGGCTCGTGTCACAGGCACAACCAAAGCTCTTTTGTAAGATGAGCAAGGAGACACCTACCTCAAAAAGCCAGAAAGAGGTGATATAAACTTGACTGAAGTGGCCATCTGAGGTGGTGAAAAGCAGCACAGCGGGAATCCACAGTGACCAGACACTGTGCCAGGCAGAGGGTGAGTCTGGGCTGACGAGCTGCTATGGCAGTGAGCTTCCCATCCCTTGCAATCCAGTGAAGCATGCCTAACCTGGCACTGATTACTCATCCCTGGCACTGCTTACTCTGTCCCAATTCATTTTTCAGAAATAAGTAAGATTTTGAGAACATGCTTTCTTCCTAATAAAGAAAGAAACATAAGATCTCCCTGTGATCTCCACCACAACTAGTCCCCTAATCAAGTATACATTTTAAAGATAAATAGTATATTAAAATAACAGTTAATCAACACTAGATTTGTGTCCAGTCTGATTCTGTCTACCATCAAATGCTGAGAAGCTTCTGAAATCCCACATTTTTCTTGATATCCCAAATATATGTGTATTGATTTTAACACTGGGAGAAGAACTTTAGGGAAGGTAAACAGAGAAATCTCAGACTTGATAATCCTGAGATTTTTTTTCCCCAAGACTTAAAACTCTCATAAATTCTAATTAAACAAGCCAGTATAGCTCATTTGGATTGTGAACTAACAGGTGCTTCTAAGACTGAAAGGAATCATCTTCTGCATACCCTGGCTTTGCTGGAGAATAGAATTAGACCCAAAGTATATCTCCTAATGATTCTTCATTTTCTGTGGATTTTTTTTCTCTTCTTGAAGGGGGGATTGTTTTTAGATGGAACCAACTTGATGTTGTAGCAAAATTAAGCTTCAATAGTGAAACACAAGCATGAATTAGAACCTTTAAATGTATAGCCCCCACCATACTGACTGGGTCTTTCTCTTTTAATCCTGTTTCAGCTGCTAAACAAGTTCCCCGGTTAGACATAAATACTTTAATGATGCTTTTCAGAACTGCATAGGACTGGTCCGGTTCTATATGGCTGATGTAACAATATGTTGAATCAAGTAATTCCTAATGTTTAAGCTCAGGTCCCTGTACAACTTTTTGGACGGTGAGAGTCACACAGCTTAACAGCCTCCTGCACTTAGCACTGCTGCTCCATATCCCGCAGAAAAGGTTAAAAAGACTTTGAGGTCTGTGGCAAGGTGTACAGTCCTAAATCCACTGAAGTATGAAGCCCCTACTGCAAGGTGACAGCAGTAAGTGCTAATAGATGGCATTGTGTTGCTTTTGTTTTATGAAAATTTCCCCTTTGCTTCCTCCTTCATTAGTGGAGGAAGTGGCTGAGCACAAGTCCTTAGTCAACACATCTCTCGTTATTGTTGTTATTATTTTGGCAGAGGTTGGTCTGTATTCACTCCCACCTGGGTGTGGAGATGCCAGTTAGATGATTTGTCCGCTGAAATTGAACCAAACCCTCTGATAAATACTAAAGTTATGGGGAAGGACTTCTCTGGCCAGTCAAAAGCTTTAGAGAAGCTTAACTCAGATGAATCTATTGGTGAAGAAGGGCAAATTTCCCTAATGAATTTCTCTCCTAAACTTTTTGGATAATTAAGAAGACACATTGGTCACTGAGGTCATCACTGAGCAAGCAGAGCAGGAGAGCAAAATCCCCAAGTGATTGTTTCCCAAAGACTACTGTGTAACCATTCCCACGCCCAAGACATACCGTTCCATCTGGTCTCATGTTTTTTTTCTAAGGGCGGTTTCTTTCTTCTCTAATTATTTTTTCACAAATCAAACGAAATCATTGCACAGTCATAGAGCATTAATCACCTTATATAACTTCATAGCAGTGACACACAGAAATATAATAAGTAATAAAAAAATAAGGGAGGATGATGCATGTGTGGAAAGAACTGCAAGGCAGAGAAATTGCTCTGGATGTGTCACCACTTTCTCAGGTGTATCACAGAAGTATAAGGAAAGTCATCTCACCTTGAGGCTGACTAAAACCCCTGAGATATACTCCATCTAAAATCCAGCAGAAAAAAAAATTATGTGTTGCTAGGAATTAATTACTTTGTAGGTATAGATTTTAGAGATAACTGAAGCACTAAAGACCAGAAAATATATTTAAAAAAAAAAAAAAAAGATGGACAGCTAAACGCATGCTTCATGCCAACATGAAGCCAACATGAAGCCAACACAGCTTTTCCTGCCAACAGGACTTTTACTGTGACTTCACTGGAACACAAGAATAACCATAAGGGCTCAGAGGAAGGCATATCATAGCATCCTGTCTCCAGCAGTGGCCATTGCAAGAGCCTCGGGTCAAGAGAGAATAAGGCATGCATCTATGATATTTACATACAGTAATGCTCTCCTAGTCTCAGACTGGGTCTGATTCAAGAGCTTGCCTAATGCAATTTGTCTGTTTAAGTGCCCTCAGTAAATCTCTCTCAAGTGCTTGTCCAAGTCTCCCCTTTCCAAATCCGCATCATCTGCTGGCAAGAAGATCATAGGTTGAGGGGCAGATTACAAGTTTCTGTGTCTTGCTTCCTTTTTGAAAAAGTAAGAACAACTTTGGAGACCCACTGTGGTCAGCTTTCTGGAGATTTTCTTTGATAATTTCTGAATGAAGAACTCTTGTGAATCGTTTTGATAAAATGCCTCCTACTTGATAGGAAATATTGCAAAAGTCACATAGGGTTTCTATTCCTTATTTCATTTCAGCATTGACATATCACCACATATTCATCTTTAGGTCTTACCCTTGTCTTGAATGAGAAAAGTCAGTGGATTCCAGATGCTTTAGTAGCTCACAAAATATTAGTAGCATTGTGATAAAACACTCAGATTACCAGCTGGTCTGGAGTTCTGTGTTTTAAATGGCATCCACTCCTTTTTGGAATTGCCTACCATTTGTATACACAGATACCACATTTTTGCATCTATACACAAAAAAAGAAAGCATTGTTTGAGTTTTGTGATCTGAATTCCTTGAGGTTTTTTAGTGTAGCCTAACAGTGTTATGTGTTGTCTCTGTAGTGAGGGACCCATCATAAAGTTCAGATTTGGAGCTGAGCTTCCACCAGTCTATGGTTGTTATGGTCCACTTCTTTTTGTGTAGGTCCCTCTCCAGAGATGGATAGGATTTCAACAGGCCACTCTTAACATCATTAAGGATGCAAAACTGAATAGCCCCAACTTTAGACTAGCAGACCACACTCAGACATTGATATGTCTTGCAAACTCCCTTCATCATCTAGAGCCTGGGACAGGAGGTGGACAGGGCAGAGAAATAAGGGGTTTCCATCAAGGTCAATGTCATATAAAACTGACAGATTCATAAATGTTGCTGTTTGGTATTTTCCTGGAGCGCATGAGGACTATTTATTAGGACCTCAGGGATGACAAGACATGAGTCTACCACAGTTTGGAGGCTATAACAATGTAAAAAAATTCAAAGACTGTTGTTAGGAGTCACCTTCACTGCTTGCCAGCACAGGGGAGCACCTGGTCAGGCCTTTGTCAGGCCAGGTACAGCCACAGTTCTCCATCAGCAAGTGTGATGAAGTTAGTTCAGTTCAACTGGAGACAGGAGCATGTGGCTCCTGAAACCCAACTATCTGAAAACATGCTTTGTGCATTGCTAATAAGAGAGGGAAATAGTGCTGCTGGACGTTGGCTTTAGTTCCTCATCCAAAGTCTGTTAGGAGATGCAGACAAATGTGTTGGTGCCTTACAGTGATGAAATAAGATTATTGAGTTGGTGGTCTGTGAAAAAGGAATAAAGTTTGATTTGGTCCAGAAGCTAGAAAAGTACATACATAAAACATTTTAAGTGCTGCTACAAAGTATGTCTTGCTCTGTATCTATTTTTATGTATGTGAAATGAACTGTAGGCCTTTTATGTGGTTATACTTACCTGTCTTCCTTCCTGTATGAGGAGCATTGCACAGTGACTACGGAGCATGATCACGGCTCTTTATTGAGACAAGGTTAAGTGTCCTATCAGTTAGCAGCCTAATTATTGACTTGAGACTGTATCAGAAAAATCTCACGTATTCAAATCAATAGCGGACTATAAAACTTTCTGCTGTAGCTGTATGTTTGTAATATTTGCCTCTCAGTGCTACCAATAGCCCTTTCCTTGCTCTGATATTTGGTGCCTTGATTAGAGCAGAACAAATACCCGGGTAAGTATCAAGCTTTACTGTTTCTCCGCTCTTTTTGGAGTTCTGTGAAATAGTTCCTAGTGCCAAAGAGAAGCTGTAACACCTTAAGCCACAGGCATGCAGGAACACCACAAGGTGTTGCCAGCTAGGGGGAAGACAGAAAGCCCGTTTTCAAATCCCTGTGAATGGGTTAATGCTGTTGCTAGGAAAAGATTTGCCCTTTTACAGATCTGAAGGGAGGTAATGTTGACAGTAAGGAGTAGAGGCCCAGCAAGGTTTTAAGTTTTTGTGTGACTTTTATTTCAGGAAAGGAAAGGGCATTGACAACAACAGCTGCCTGTAGCACAGCTTCCCCTCCTTTTTTTACACTTGACTTCTAATATGGATTCCAGGCATGATTCAGCAAAGAGAGGGAAGAAGATTTTTACAGACATGGACTGGCAGTATTAGAAGAAAAATGATGCAAAAAACCAACCCTGGAATAACATAATGGTCTTTCTTTGATAGATTTAAAATTTTGATCTTAACAATCTTGCACAAGCCTTAATTTGTAAGAGTTTTATGGGTGTCTTGCTTTAACTGCAGAGAGTTATTTGCTGGGAGCACAGACTTGGTCTAACTGGGCTCACTGGTCTGGCTCAGAGAAGGTCCCAGCTCACCTAGAGCCACAAAATGAGAAAGATAAAACCACTAAATTACATTATCAGGAGATTCATTTTATTCTTATTTAAGTATATGGCAAATAGACAGAGAATGATTTTGTGATCCAGAAATGCCTGAAATGGTGCTGACAGCTGGGGTACTTTATCCCTCCTTCTAAAGTAAGTGCTCCTGTTCCAAATCTGAGACAACATTTTTTAAGCTTGAGGAACAGATTTTTAAAGACAACAGTAAACCTCTGGAGCTCTTCCAGCCTATCCTCATGCCCCAAGACAAGAGCAACTGTTTCTAAACCATATCTACTGGATTGAAACATATACGTATATATATATATATGTATATATACAAGATATATGTAGGCAGCTGTGAGGAGTCATGGGTTGGATGCATATTAAGTTGAAATCAACTGGGCACGCATAACTACAGGAAAAGAAGAGGAAAAAAACCTTCTGAGAGAGACAGAAACTTGATCAGTGTGGGAGTGATTGATTTTTTTCAGATGGTTGTGAGAGTTGGTGGTTATTGTATTTTAGCATATGATTAGAACAGCTTACGTTTGGGTATTGTTGAAATCTAATGGACAGTGGATAATCTTCAGCAATTTAAGTGTGAATTGAAATGACGAATGTCTCCTTTTGTTGAAATGGTGGCACAGTCAGGTGAGGTCCCTGGTGGCTGAAAAAGGGAAACTTTGTACTCATTTTTAAAAGAGGAAGAAAGGAGGATCCTGGGAACTACTGACCTGTCAGCCTCACCTCTGTGCCTGGGAAGATCATGGAACTGATCCTCCTAGAAGCTCTGTTTCTCTCTCTCTTATGGAGAACAGGGAGGTGAATCAAGACAGCCAGCATGGCAAGTCCTGCCTAACCAACCTGGTGGCCTTCTATGATGGAAGGACTACATCAGTAGACAAGGGGAGAGCTACAAATGTCATCTCTCTGGACTTTGGTAAGGCCTTTGACATGGGTCCCCAAAACATCCTTCTTGCTAAACTGGAGAGATACGTATTTGATGAGTGGACTGTTCAGTGGATGAAGAATTGGCTGGATGGTTGCATCCATAGGGTAGTGGCCAAAGGAGCAACGTCCAGATGGAGGTGAGTGACAAGTGGTGTTCTCCAGGGGTATGTGCTGGGGACCAGTATTGTTTAATGTTGTTTAATACCTTCTTCAATGGCACAGTGGGATTGAGTGCACCCTCAGCAAGTTTGCAGATGTCACCAAGCAGAGTGGTGCAGATGACACACCTGAGGGACAGACAGGATGCTATCCTAATGGACCTGAACAATCTCAAGAAGTAGGCTATGGGAACTTAAAGGGGTTTAACAAAGCCAAGTTTAAGGCCCTGTACTTAGGTCAGGGCAACTTCTGATATCAATAGAGGCTGGAGAATGAAGAGATAAAGAGCAGCCCTGCGGAGAAGGACTTGACAGTGCTGGTGGATGAAAAGTTGGACGTGATATGACAGTGGGCACTCACAGCCCAGAAAGCTGGACCACCTCTCTTATGAAGACAGGCTGAAAGAGTAGGGGGTTGTTCAGCCTGGAGAAGAGAAGGCTCTGGGGAGACCTTATTGTGGCCCTTCGATGCTTATAAGAAAGATGGGGACAAATTTTTTGAGCAGGGCCTGTTGGGTTAGGACAAAGGATAGCAGTTTAAACCAAAAGAGGATAGATTTAGATGAGATATAAGGAAGAAATTTTTTATAATGAGAGTGGTCAAACACTGGCCACAGATTGCCCAGAGATGGGAAAGATGCCCCATCCCTGGAAACATTCAAGGCCAGGTTGGATGGGGCTCTGATGAGCAACCTGATCTAGTCGAAGATGTCCCTGGCCGTGGCAGAGGGACTGGACTAAATGACCTTAAATGTCCCCTCCTACCCAAACCATTCTTTGATTCTATGTTACTGGTAGAAATAATTTATGCAGCTGATAAGAGCAATACTGTATTGACAGCAACATTAGAAGGAAGCCTGTGAATTATGGATGGAAGCACGGGCTGTCATAAAGCACTTTGCAACTCGAAATCCCTAGAAGCTTGTACCAATAGTGTCCATACCTCCTCCTTCTCCTCTTTAGTAATTGAAGACTACCCTTTTGTTAAAAAAAAAAATCAAACTGGCAAGGTCAGTCTGAGTATTTTTCGTTACCTTGTGTGTCCTCTACTGGCTTGGGAAATCTACACAATTTGCTGGGTCTGGAACTGGCAAAGGAACAGTAGAGGAGTGACTGGCAGAGATGACAGTCTCTGTGTGCAGAGAGATGTGAATGTATCTAACATTTCTGCACTAAAGTTTTAATAATGCTTTCATTTTCTCTTAAGATTATCAGAAATTGAGACTCATCCCTTGCGATCCTTGTGTTAATTGTGGCTGTTTATGATAATAACTTTCTTGATTATTTTGGATGATTTGAGTTCTGAGACTTTTCTCATATATGTGTGAGTGCATCTGCGTGTTTTAAGATATGAAAATTGCTCTGGTGTATTCCTGTTAAATTGCATGGTAATAACTATAACAATATCCCACATAAATTATGACTGTGGAGACTTACCTACTTGTCCTTGCCTCAGCTAATTATATTTCACCCCCATTTACTTTTTTCATGCTGTCACTTCAAATGTATATTTTTTGGTTCTCTAGCTCCGCGGTAGCACAGTGTACATTCCCTGACAGCAGGGTGGGTTACAGTTACAGTGGGCAGACTTGCTGGACTAAATGAACTGAAATGAAAGATATTTTAGTCTCCTGACATACAATCCTCAAGTTACTGTGTGGAAAGCTAGTCTTTTTTTTTAATGAATGAATATTTCTGACACATAATTCAAATGCCCGAAACTAAGCACATCCAGGGACAGATTTGATGCAGAGACAGTCCAGACAGGTTAGAAACTGCACCTTATTTTTTTGTAGGGCCAAGCCACTGGTGTAAAGCCCAGCATGAGAACCAGGCTCTTTCAGCCATCCATGAGGAGGAATGGGCTAAAACCTTTCTCCTCTTGAGGCATTAAAGAGCTGGAAGCATGAAGGGTGGGATTGTGTTTCAAGTTCTGCCCATCCCATCGTTCTCCACAGCTCAGCTATGCAGACCTGCACTTTTAACATGCATTATCCTGATGTTTTGAGTTGAAGACCCTTGATATGAGGGCACTTGCCCAGGAAGCGACTGATGTATTCAAGTCCCTCCTCAGTCCAAAAAGATCCAAACTGTTACCACCCAAGGAGGACAACCAAATCCAGGGAGCACCCAAACTACAGCCAGAGTTCCAGGTAAATTTCTATTTACTTTTACAAGCAATTTACCCATTTTTCTAGGAAATATTTGGCTATAGGTGGATGGGTGGATGTCTTTAGAGAGCAGCCTGGCTTGGTAGAGCAGCATTTTTTTGCAAGGGCAGGTCTGGCTGCACATCTTCTGAGGCTCCAGAGGAGCTGAGGGTGCACTGTCCCCCGTCCCTATGCCTTCTGGTCTGCGTTGTCCCAGAGGAGGAGCAGTTCTGTTATTCAGGGGTCTCTTTATTTAAAAGCCATGTTTTCAATGAAGGTTTTTAACACTCGAGTAAGTGCCATAGTACCAGTGCGACATAAGTTACGTAGCACGCTGTTAGCAAGGTAGGGCAGGGATGTACCTTCACCATTAATGCCCCAGTTCACCACTCAGGTTTCTGCCATTTACATTTTTTCCTTTTTTAAGGCATTTATAGCTCACTAAAACATCCCATTTTACCTTCTGTGTCCTTTTCGCAGAAAATAACAATAAAAAAATTAAAGCTCCTCGAGGGGATGATGATTTTTTTTTTTGGTCAAAACACTTCTCTGCTTCATAAACAATGAGGTATTTCAGTCAGATTTAAACCCACAATTTCCAAAAAATTTACGAGTTATTCTGGTGACATTGCTACTGTATTAGCCTTTCTGTTCTCTCCCTGGCTTCTTATACTGTCAGATATTATCAGAGTACCTAAGCATCTCACGCATAAAATCAATAGCAAAAGTAAAATCTCTACAGGGGTTCGTACTCTCTGGCAATGCTCCCTTCCCACTGGTAAAAAAATTTTCCTTGAGTCAGGGCTTTTTTTTCTTGATTTTGAAAAGTGGAGAGGAAAATATTTAGCAATAAATGTGGTGTTCGAAGCGTGTGAGCTGCACCCACAAAAAAAAAAAAGGCCCTTAGAGGTACCGGTGGCCCCTCCTGAAGGCAGCTACCCCAAGGTTCCTCGTGTGAGGTGGGGTGGGCATCCATGTGCCCACCCACACCCATTGCCTGAGGTGACATGGGCTGGGGACAAGAATCTCTGGCACAAGTGGGATCACCACCTGCAACCAGGCTGGGTGGCCTTTGCACCACGTGGTCCCTGGCAGCTGTACCCAAATGGGTCAGAAGTCAGCCTCATCTGACTTCCACACATTCCCTGAAATGGTATATTTCTGTTAAATTGAGCCCTTTCATTTGTTTCTAAAGCACTCTCTCACATCTCTCCCTCGAAGCACTTCACGTCTTGATTTGCCTCCTCCACACCTTTTTGCCACGTTTCTCTCCCTCAGGAGTCACTTTTCAGGATAAATAGATGCTATTTAGTTTCTTCTCATATGGAAGCTCTTCCAGACTTTGGAGTATTCTCATCTCTCTTGTCTAAAACTTATCACTATCTCCTTTTTTACAGTGAGAGACCAGTAGGGCAATGAATTACGTCAGGTATGGATGCATCAAGGGTTTTAACAATGGCATAATGATGTCTGCTGTTTCTTCTCTCTTTGTTTTCATCTTTCTGTGCACAAGGACACTGATGAAACCACTCTTAATAATGTCACCAATGTCACTGTAGAGTTTTCTTTTGTATTGTCATTTGTGTTGCATTTTAGAGAGGAAGAAGTATTTTTAGTAACATGTGAAGCATAAAAGCAGGTGCTGCATCTTTCAGTTTCACAGTTTAACCCAAATGGCTTTCTGTGTCATTAGCTTCATGCAGCCCTGCTGAAAAGAACTATAAACTACAATCTAGGCTAGTTTTTTTCCACATAAAATTTCCAGCAGCAGCATATGTGCTTGTCATGTAGTTGGGGCTGGTCCAAGCCGCGCAGAAGTGCGTTGGATAGGATCGTGCCCGCAGTCACCCTGCGGTGCTGCGCTCACGAGAAGAGATGCCAAAGGGCTCCTGGTTATCCCTGCCCCGGCAGGGACAGAACCATGGACCCCTGCAGTCCTCTGGAGGTCCCCTGCTCCTCACAGGAGGTACCCAGTGCTTCTTCCCAGCCCCACCCTGACGCCAAGAGGGGTTTGCAATCAGCAGTAGGTCTCACAGTGCTGGCTCGTTGCTGCCGGTGCCTCCCGCGCTGTTGTCAGGCAGCTGTGGCGGTGAAGTGACACCCCGATGTCACTGCAAAGGGGGGACTGGCAGACTCCCCCTTAGCGAATCAACCACTGGTGGGCAGACCCACACGTTCAACGGGTCCAGGCTGAGCGAATTTGGTGCCAGAGTGATTTAGCTCCCACACACCCCAACCATGATGCATTTTCTTCTGAGAGGCCCATGTAGAGCTCACGCTCAGGTTGTTTGTGGTGATGGCTTCTACAAAGATGTGAGCTGACACCAGCACCCGTTCCTCGTGCAGCTGCTCTTCACTGCAGCCCTCCTTCGTGCCACCCACCCTCGTGCCAGCCCACATAAAAAAAGGCTGCACTGTAGATGCAGTTTCCAGTAGTGACACTAATAGGGGTTAACCCAAATTTTGGGAATCCAAGCCTAAAAGAGAACTGATTCTTCAGAAGCTGCAGGCTATCCACCCCTGGAAAACAAAGGTTACCATGGATTGCCCCTAGTCATGCTGGGGGCAACCACCCCTCTGGCCAGGGAGGCAGCTACTGGTATTTGCTCTTTTATTGCTAGTTCTGGAGCAAGCATATTTCAGCCAGATTAAAAAATCTGAGACATCAGTTTGTACTGCTGATTGGCAGCTTTTTCTTCTGCAGTAAGTGCAGGATATTTCTCAGGATGCTTTGCAAGCAGTCACCTCTGAGTGCTCAGCAGAACAGACCATAGCCTCACACGCGACTCTCTCTCCACTGTGTCACTGCTGCTGTACAGCCCGAGAAACTGTTGTCACTACAGCCCACAAAATTCATATGCTATCCCAACCCACAGCCCATTTCCCACTTCTTTCTGTGCTGCAGGACCAGTAGCCTGATCTATGTTGTGTTCCAGGAAAAGTGTGAGCAAGACCGAAGCGTTGTGACTTGTTCTTTGTCTTTGCCACAGCTGTGGTGAAACGTACATGGTGAATCAATTCAAGGATCTATTTCCTTGCTTTCCACTAACTTCCACCAGAAAACCGTAGCCTGTTTTGATGCTACGAGGTTTGAACTTGGGATCACTTACAATAGCAATGTTCATTCACTATTATTTTGTTGAAGCAATGTAGAAAGACAAGGTTTAATCTGTGAAATGGGCCATCTGTTCCCATACAAACTCCATAATAGAATGCACAACTATTTCAATTAATACAGTAAACCATCTTTAAGCAATACAGATGATTTTGTACAAATTTTTGGCAGAAGATGCCATCAGCCTTTGCTCTGATTTTTCTTGATTTTAACTTCTTATTTTCTATTTAAAGAAAAGGAATGACAACTTGTCTCACCGGGAGAAAAGTTTGCTCATAGATGGATCAGGAATAATTAAACCAAATGGTACTGCAAACTCCAGCAGACAGGATATCTCCATTACAGAGAGCAATGTTGTCATTTCTTTGACTATCCTCCCATCAATCCATCTATCAACAAATTAAAGCTGGCTAAAGAGCCACTTATCTTGAGTGCTTTTTACCTTGATTGCTGTCAATCTAGGTAAATAAACATTTTCCCTAGGCAGAGTTTACATATTTAACCACGTTTCAGGAGACAGTCCCCTTGCTACTCATACATCCAGCAAACAGCACGTGCTTTTACTATGTTTCCTGACTCACCTCATCCACATCTTGCAACTTCATCGAATAAGCCCTACTCCCTCTGACTCCCTTCAGTTTGTCTTTGAAGGTGGGATGACTAGGATAAAAAGCTGCAATAAAACTTGCAGACTGAAAAATGTTTAGAAAATAATTTTATTCCCTTAGGTTGGAAAAGCCTGGTCTGTCATGCAGGATGCACAGCAATAATGAAACAAGGGCATGAAAGAAAGAAAAACTAAACAGCAGAGCTTTATGAGTACGGAATACGGCAACGCTACTGCATCTGACTTCCATCGTTTAAACCATGACACCACAAATTACTTTAGGGCTTCATGATGCACATAAACATGATATGAACAGCATTTTATTTGCTATCTAATAAATATGTATGTGCCAGTGAATACACTGTTAAAGATATTACTTTCTTCCTATTATTTATTTTTCACTTAATTGATACATAGTGTGGTTCACACTCTGTCTGCTGCCTATCAGGCAGGAGCAAAGGAATATAGCCCTCTTAGTTATTAGTGTTAATGTGTGCCTGGGGCTTTTCAAAAGGCACTCACGGACACACATGTGCACGGAAGGGGTGACATTTCCCTCCTACCCAAGTCAATAGGCTGTGCACCACTGCTGTCAGTAACCACGGGGGCTGCTCCCAAACCTGACTGCTACTACACCAGAGTGTGACTGAGAGCAAACCCGCTGCCGGGGGCAGAGCTGGAGAGCTGTTAGGGAAGCAGGAGAGGAACAACAACCTGATATTCCCTGTCGGTCATTAAGGACAATTTATCTTTCCCTCTCAAATACCTTGCAAATGTGGCAGCTCGTTGGGGCATGCCTTAGTTGTTAGATTTCCCTACAATGAAAGCAGGATGTAAGACAATGCTTTTGCAGTGGAACGTGCATGTTGGATAATGCTGCAGTGGTGTCAGTGGAGAACATTGGTTTAAGAAAGATAAGGGTGGCTCTTCAGACGAGTTAGAGTCACAAACAGCGGTATGGCACTGCCGCTGCCTGATCCCATCTGGAAGCCAAGGCAGGCTCCAAACAGCATCTCCTCTCTTTTACCTCCAATGTAGTTTGACACTGAACATCTTACTGGTCACAGGCTTCTCTCTTTGATGCAGTTAAAACGGAAGCAAAGGAAGATTTGACTTTCCAAACAGGACTTGTCCCAAGTACAGAAACATCTCCTGAGACTACGACTCTGAACTATCCATTCCAGATTTTGGTGCACCCCCTTTCCCAGGCTTGCTTCCTTCTCCTGCCCCACACATGCTTGCTCATTGTGAAGAGGCTTCTCAGGGGCTTACTGGAGAGGCTGTGCACCCCCTGACAATTTGTCAGAGGTAGCTGTGCTGTAAAAGTCATCCTGGCTGATGTTATGGAAGAAGAGAACTAAGCAAGGACACCTTCCCCACAGACTGCAGCACAACAGACATGGTAAGTAGCATAACCTTTCCTTACACCCATCTCTTCCTACTGCCTGCTCTCAGGAGCTCAAGGCAGGAGTTTACTGTAACATGACGAAAAAAAGATGTGACTTTTCCACCCTTTTAATAGACCCAGTAAGGAATAGGTGCCTTCCTTTCCTCTGCCAAAACAATTCTTCTGTCTAGACAAATAAAGGCAACCACATGAGGGATTTATACTCCTAATATTCTAATCAAACCCTGCCTCAGATTTCTTTCCTGATGCACAACCACAAAACTGGTGTAAATCTGATGGTGAGGGGTTCAGCAGTTGAAGCTCAAGTTGATGCTCCCTCCCACCCTGGGAGCATCCATGCCTGCCCTGCCCCAATGCCCCCACCCGCAGGAGGCAGGGAGTCCTTGCACCGTGTCCCCACGAGGCTGTGTGTGTGTGTAACGTGTCACTTCTCCCATGACATGTCCATAAGCACAGGGCAGGGAGTCAAATGTGTGGAAGCAAAGTGGTCGTTTACAGATTTGGGGGAGGAGGGGGACAGGCACAGAGCTGAAGGAGGAGATGCAGTTTGGTTTCCCCCTCTCCAACACTCACAGGGGACAGTGGCAAACACCCCCACTGCAGCCTGCCATCCTCAGGTTGTTCTCTGGCATCTGCTGCCCTCATCCTGGAGCAGAGTCTGTGCCTCACTTTGCCCAGAGGAAAACACTTTCCATCTCGAGGATCTTAGCAAGATACCTGAGGTGCCTCATCGCATTCCCTGCGTTTCACTAATGATGAGACGCCGTGGTGCTTGGCTCACACCGCGTGCCCGCTCATTAAATCTCAGCCATGTCTTCAGCACTGATATTCTGACCAGGCTCTTCAAATGCAAGCATGGATGGCTTCTTGCTTGTCGCTGAAGGGGCCCTCACAGAAGCCAGGGGTGGGTAAGATGGCTGATCTGATGAGGCAGGAGTAGCCTCCATCTTTTAGCGCTTGATTTCCTCGTCTTAACTCTGCATAAACACCACTTCTTTGCATTTATTTATACTCAAGTTTAAGTGCCTGTGCAAATTATAGCACAGACAGCCAGAACAGAAATGAGGCATTTAAATGGTAAATAAACACTGCCTGTGCATGGTGGTGATTTTATAAATAATATCCCCTTTTAAGCTTTATTCTCTTCCATACAGGAATGTCACTTTTCAGAACATCTGAACCCACAAACATCACACATCAGTCTCCTTATACGCTTATTTAAAGAGCATATCAAACTATTTCTGCAAGCAAAAGGACTAAATTATCCATAAATTCCATCCATAACCCAGAAAATGTCAACAGTTTTCTGTAATAATAGTCCCAAACATGGCAGCTGTAGTGGTTCGAGTACCCCCCTTTAGGAGTGGGAGAGCCATACATTTCTGGGAACATATTCACCGCTGGGCACATTCTGGCTTTGTTTGTCATCTGTTATACATACTGGGCTCCACACATGGGCTCCCTGCAGTCGTGCAGTGCCTTTGCTGCCTCCTCTGTGCCGTGTTTCTCCTCTAAAGGTGGGAATTTTCAGTAAAGCCCTCACCTAGCCCTGGAGAAGCTCTTGGGAAGCAGGTGCTCGGAGAGGTGCTGCTGGAGCAGAGCCATGTCAAGCAGAGAGTGGGGTGGGGCCATCTCAGTGCAATATGATTTCCGTGTCTCCCCAGGATGAAGGGGGAGAGGAAAATATTAATCTTCATTATTTCTTCCTACAACTTGCAGAAACCATTCATGACTGCAGGCCTCCACCCTTATCACTCCATTTATTAGCAAGATCCATCCTGATTGTAAAGTTGGTCCTGTAGCAATTCCTTGTCGGCTTTTGCTGTTGCCCACTAAAATGTAAAGTAATAAAAAAACTTCCACCTTGTTTTATTCTTTAACTCCTGGTCTTCTTTTGCATGATCTCTAGATTTAAAACCGCCTTCAGGATGGTTTTTATTGCAACGTTTACAAGGCAGACCTATAAACATCTACTAAATTCTACTTGTTAAGCTTTTAATATCTACTACTGCCCACAACTACCTAACAAGCAGATTTACAGCTGAAATGTTTTAATGAAGAGGCAGGTGGTTCATGTGCATGCTCTTAGTTGGGTGCCGTTTTGAGCAACAAACTTCCACAGTTAAAATCAGACTGATACAGAAGCACTGACCATCGAGAAATGTGTTTCTGGGTCCCAGATTTTGGGAACAGGTCACAGCACCATACAATCTACAGTGCTATGTTTGCTCTGAAATATATGCAGATCCTTCAGTGCAGTTAGCAGGGAAGGGAGTGTTTTTGCAGTATGTGTGCAAGTGGAAATTAAAAAATAGCCAAAATTTTCTGACTGCTGTCCAGAGGCTACCAGCTGCTAACCAGCAGTGTAACAGGGTCATGCCTAGCCTTTGCTTCTGAGGAGTGAGTGGAAAGTGGAAACAGAGCACAGTGTTTGTTGTTTCCTGAGCTCCCAAAATGCACAGCCTGGTGAGGACCAGCTCAAACCGGCTTTGTTTCTGCTACACCATCTTGAGTAAAAATATGTGATTTAACTTCGCAGTGGCAAGAAGATGCAGGTGTTGTACTAGTGTGAAATAAGTAATCAGGAACAAATTTGTCCAAATCACTCATGAAGCTGATAAGCCACTAGGGAGCTACTTTGCTTTCAGCCAGTGGGTCCCTTGGTGGAGGCAGCAGTGATGCAGAGTGTGTTTGTGCTGTGGCAGAGCAGTTTCTGGCTTCAGAGCAGACCCAGCCACCCATGGCATGTCCCACGCTGATGTCTGCTCTTCTCGTCAGCCCAAGCAGAGAGCAGAGATGAGAAGGGATGTAGAGGTGCCAACACACAGAGGCACTGCTGAGGGATGCTTCCAAACAGCCCCCAGATGCGTTTGCAAGGTGGTGTGGAGAAGTTAGTGTTGCTAGGTCCTACAATGCCTGTCCTGTGGCTGCAGAGCAGGTGTCACTGGCCAAAACTCAACCTGCCAAACACTGGCTTTCTCTACAATTTTAACAGACATGATGGAAATGCAAATTGCGAAGTTCTTTTTAGCATGACTGTGTTTGGTCTTTTTTTTTGTCTCATAATCAGAATATGGTGGTGGAATTTATTGAAGGTGCAGTTTTGCCATCTTGCTCTAAGACATAGAACTGAGAAAAAATTGAATACTCTGTGAAAAGGACTGAGGCAAAACACGTGAGCGTTATACAGTCTCCTCCTAATGTGGTCTCTCAGAGTGGATAATAATATAAACATTCATCCATTAGAAAAAAACTACCCTTTACTGCCCCCCATTAAATACATTGGCAGTCCTATTAAAATACAAGTCAGATTTGTGTTTAATGATCTTGAAAGGAAAGTAATTGCTTGAGTATTACCATTCAAATGTTCTTACAGCAGCATATAATATTTACAGTCTAAGTGCCACTTCTGAGTGCTACGTGGCACTGAAGAGTGCCCAGCCTCTTCAGAGAGCCTGTGCAGCTGAGAACCAGGGGACAAAAATGATACGCTCTCCGAGCACTGCAAAGCCTGTGAGGAACAACCAAGCAATGGGCTTCACAGTTTTTCAATTTCAATAAGCTCTTGACAGGAAAAAAAAAACCAAAAAAAATCTTACAAAATCCCTCCAACCCTGCTAGGGCAGGGCTTGAACACCACAAATGCTTGCTCAGGTGAGGAGTTCTGCTGTTACTCACGAGTCAAGCTCCTTGCTCTGTAAGCACCACGTGCCAGCAGCAGGACAAAGTCACGCTGAGATCTGTCATATTTTTAACCCCTGACAGTTTCTCAATCAACATCACAGATTACTTGTATTCAGCTTTTACATATGTTTTTGTGGGAATATCCTCAATTTGGGACTCATTTTGACAAAGGGAGAGGGGAATGTGAAAATAAACAGGAAGAAAAAATATTTTTATTATGTTTGTTTGTACAAGTCTATTAAGAGTAAACCAGGAGAGTATTTCATAAAGCACATGGCAAGAGTGCCACAAAGAATATCAGAATTTTCCCAGTGGGAAAAAGTGAGGTCCAAGTCCTTCTTTCCTTTTCTCCTCTGTCTTGCCTAGCAAGGTCTTGGTCCCTCAGGATTCGAGAGGGATGGTGAGAGACTGGGCTTGGTGTCCATGTCTCACTGCCACCCCACCAGTGACTCATGACAGCAGACCCTGGAGTGCAAAACTGCTTGGCAAGGTCTGCCCCTTGCTCTGTGCTTGTACAAGATGCAGCATGGGGAAGCCACAGTCAGCTCTGAGATTCTTGCACCCACCTATAAAGCAAGACTAATTAAAAAATACTAATGAACTCAAAATGTCCAGGGCATTGCCTTTTGTTGGACATGCTGGTTCTGAGAATGACAATCATGCCACAGTGAATTAGCTTTTACATCCTTGGATGCCACTGTCAGATGCCATCCCAAGCAGGCAGGACAGCAAGGATGTGATGTGAATGAAGTCGGATGAGAGGCAGTAAAGCACCACCATGTACTAATCAAACTGGTGCCATGGGCCAGATATTAATGTTAGAATGTGGTGAGGGTGCCTGTAATCACTTTATTAATTGTAATGGCTAACATTTCTGTCACATAGTTTATCTCCTTTGTATGCACTTGGCTGACAACCAGCTTCCTCTCTCTGGAGGTGTTATTCTCTGCAGAGTGTGGGCTCGGTTATAACCCTTTCTCCATTTCAGACACTCGTGAAGTGGTGGTTGAAACAGTCCAGACATAGCAATCTTCATTCCCTTTTACAACTGAGACTTCTTAGATCACTCTCACCATAGAAAAGACCTTCAAAGCAGGTACAAAGGTAGGTCGTGTTCCTGCTAAATCCCTGGGTGATGCCAGGGGCTTCAGTGGAAGTAGGAATGAAACTTGAAATCTCTGCAAGTGCTGTGAAATGCCCGTACCTCTTTAACAAACAGAGGGGGAGAGGAAGGCAGAGAACCAGGAAAAGGGAAAAACATTTGCATTTTATGGAAACTATAATAGCAAAGAAGAGCAGAAACACCCTTCAAGGAACCAGGGGTACATAGCTGTCTTTGAAGGCTTGACCATCATTGCAGATGTGTACGAACGAAGATTTTAAGCATGCCCATGGCAGTCTAGCTGTGTACTGTATGGAAACAGCTTTGCAAGGCAGTTTACTGACCTGAGAACTGAGAATCAGCACCCAAGTCTGCCCCACTTCCCCCTGCAGATTAGTACATCTGGATGTACTGGATTGGGATGCTTGAGAAGTCTAAAACACTAATAGTGTTTTCTCTGGATCCTCTTCAGTCTTCCACCAGTGAACTGAAAAATACAACTCTGCTGAGTGATCTGGGATTTAGCTGAGCTCCTCATTACAGTTTTCTGATTCCCTAATTAGTGAGGTTTAAATTTCAAGCTGGAACAGATCAGGTACTATCAACAAGCCCGGCAAAAAATGCACCTCTGAAATTTTAACATGACTTGCCTCAGCCTCAGACCAACTAAATAATACATCTGGGTGGCACAACACGTTGCTCTTGAGAACCTGAACAAAGCTCTTGTGCTATTATTGCAGTTGGGACTGGGTGTTATTCAGGGTTGATGACCAACTGGTGGTGCTAATGCTTCATTGGATGGGAGGTGAAGAAGGGTTCATCACCTCTCACTAAATATGTACATTCATTACACAAACCCTCTGCAAATTACAAAGCAGCTTTCACCAGCCTTGGGATTAAAGGGTCCAGCTTGAGTTTCAAAAGACACTTGTAGGACACAGCTACACACGTGTGTTCCAAAATTTCATATAGTAGCACTCTGATTATGAGATCTTCCAGTAGCAGTTACCGGCTTAGGACACTCATCAGCCCTTAGTCTCTATAATACACTTTTGTGGGGGATTTTTTTTCTATCTGTAAAATGTTTATTGCCTGGGAGGGGGATTAGATACTTTTTTGCACAGAACTGTGAAACAGTAAAGCATCAAGGAGACGAGCCTGGGTTTGAGGGATAGTTGGCCACAGTCAGAGCCAACCAGCCTGGCTGATAAAGCATAGTCTGAGCCTTGGTGGGTGGAGAAGGCTCTGGAGCCAAGTGTCACTCCATGTTGCAGGCAGCATAGTCATTGAGTGCAACAGAAATAGGCTCCAGGAACTGCAGGAGTGTGAAAATAAAAAGAGAACACTGTTACTTCATTTATTTGAGTAAAGTGATACTCCTTATAAAAAAGTCAAGATGCCACCATTCATATTTGGTGAAGTCCTTTTACTCTCTTAGAGGTTTGTATTTGTATTTACAGTTCTGTCCCGCGGGTATTGTGCTGAAAGTCACCTGGAACAACCAGGCCAATGACAAGTTGTATGAGGGATTGCCCTGTTGCCCAGGGAGGACAAGGGAGGAACTGAGTAATTTTCCTTTGCAGCAGGCAGATTGTGAGAGGAAAACCCCTTTTCACACCAGCTCTGACCTGTGAGGATGCTTCTTGGAGAGACTGAACACGAGCTTCTCAGAGTACCAGGGAGGAGTGGGAGTGGGGACCTGTGGCGTGACATGGTGCCAGATGACTTGTGATACACCAGGTGATTTCAGTCGTCTTCCCAGCATCACACTTGCCACTGTGTTTATTCACTCCCTGAAATCATCTTCCTCTGATAGCTGCTGAATCTCAGGAGGAATGATGTACCCCTGGGTCTTGCAGGAGGGGGCAGGCAAAGGGATGACCACTCTGCCTACTCCCATCCCCACGCTCCCATCCCACACACAGTATTTGGTGTGGTGAGTGTCTGGAAGTTATTCACACCTGGCATTTCCAGTGAAATAGCTAGAAATTACTCTGCCTAGTAAGGAGCTGGCCTTTTTCCACATTTCCTACCATAATCACAGTTTTGATATTATGAAACAACCTATTGGGATACTTTGGCCATTCATGCCAAATATCTCCCTGATGAGCATGTGTCACCTTCTGGTAGTGGTTAAATTGGTGGGCACTTTTTTGGAGCTCAGGGGAGTACCAGTGGACTCTGTGAAACCTTTGCTCATAAAATGTAGACGTAAATTCTTCATCTCCTCTTGAGTACTTTGCAGGTACTGTGCAGGTTTCTGCAAGGTCAAGCTCAAGCAGGTCTCCTCCTCTCCATAGGAAGAAGCAGTGTGGTGGTCCAGGAGGTGTTATACCACCAGCAAAAGCACCTGCTGATGCTCACTGGGTATCAAATTGAGCTGTCAACGGCAATTGTGAGCCCTCTTCTGCCCGTCCTTCTGAAGGGGGCCTGGTGACATGCAATGCTCATCAGTCCCTGGTTTTATATTTTTTTCCTCCATTCCCAACAACCCATTTTTTTCTACTCCAAATCTTTTCCTAGTGGTTTTCTAAATGTCTTCTTTATGGACAGTACCACTTTGTCTTTCCCCTCCCTGTGCATCCTTCTCTCTGAAGGACCAGCACTGACAGTGGCTCTCTGCTTTGGGATTATCACCTGGCACGGCATGAGCTCTGCTGTTTCTTTCCTTTCTGGCTCATCCTGCTTGTTTCCCATAATCAGGAGTATTAATATTCCACCTCTCATTGTCATTTATCTTTTGTTGGAGAACATTTGCCTTCTGTCTCATTTAGGAAAAAAAAAGTGAAATCGCTGCCAGATTTTTTTTTTAAATGAAGGCTTCTTCTCTATTTTTGTTGCAGCCACTTAAAAGCTCAGATACTTGGGATTGCAGGATGTGCAAACCCCACAAGGCACACACATGTTGGGTGTGCAGGTCAGATAATTGCATGCACAAATGTCTAGTTAAATGCATGTCTGGTGTATGCATTCCTAAATACACGGATGCTTGGACACCATCACCTCAAATCTGTGCCTCACACACATCACATCTGTGCCTCAGGAATGGTGCAATGAGAATGTCAGGAGCACAGGGCAGAGAGGACAGGGTGTGCTGGCAAATATGGCTACATTTCTGCATGCAGTCCTCATCTTCTGACATTTGCAAATTTGTCCCTTACTCTCTGTGGTGTAGAATTTGCTGTCAAGAAACATTGTCTGGGATGAGCTGTTGGGATTCAGATTATCAACTGAACATTAATTATTCTTCTAACTAAACCCTCAACAGCTAGGGCTAGATAATACAAATGCAAAAAAAGAAATGAGGATGAATGACGTTCAGTGCTTGAAATCTAGAATGCATCGTGTTGTAGGAACAAAATTAAATACCATATGCATATGTGTGTTGAGACGCAGCAGAGCCAGATCCTCAGCTGGGGCTGCGACACGCAGTTCTGATGCCACTGGCATCCAAAGGTTCTGATGCCACGGGCATCCAAAGGTGCTTTCCCCAATTTAAGACCCCGAGCAGCTTTGTTTATTCTAAGCACCTGAAGAGAGATTCTGGATAATGACGAGATCCATCAGGTTGTGCTGTGGGAAGCTGAAGCCAAAAAAACAAAGAAGATCTGTTAATATTTTTTTTTTTTCAGTCATGCTTATGCAAGAAGCTACTCAGACAGACAGAAGCAGTACAGGCCCTTGGAGAAGCTGCAACGGGTACCTACCCACTGGGCAGGCAAAGCATCAATGCAAAAAGCACCAGAACCTTTGGAAGGAAGAGCAAACCTGCCTGCTGTAGTTACCAAGCTAGAGGACCCAGGTCTTCAGATCATGTAACTTGGGGTGGCTCAACTGACTTTGGTAGAGCTTTGTATTCATATCCCTGTGTTACACATTTGGTTGCAATGTCATGGTCCTTAATACCATCATGGTGTTGTCCTTGCATCCAACTAGGCTAGAGATTAAGTATTTACATTTCAGTATACACAACTAAATGCTTCTAAACCCAAGTCAGGGGTTTAAAGCCTCAGAATAGAGTCATAAAGAGCTAATGAGAAGAATAAAAATCAGGTAGTTAAAAAATGATGTAAGGTAGAGTCTTAATTTTTTATTGTTAAATTCACAGCACATTAAATATTAAGTGTTCATAAACTTTGTTTTGTGCAATGATAAATTAATAATATCTACATAGACATGTTCTTTTACAACAGGGAAGCTAAGAAACATAGTACCAGAGGACCTTGTGTTGACAACTGAAGCTATTAGAATAGACTCCTTAATCTTCAATCATAAAAAGTAGATAATGTTATTTCTTATTACTATTAAATGCAAAGTGCCTTACTAGGAAACATATATGCTATTACTAAAAATAACTACCAGAGCAAGGAAGAAAAAGATGTTAGCAAATTATATCTTGAGATAAATTCAGTGAAATGTTCTCTGGTAATATCTGCCATATAAAAATTGTTTTTCAACTTATTCTTCTGTTAGCTCATAAGAGGTTGCTTAAGGTTTACGTCTGAGCACAGAAACAGTCAAGGTTTAACATGGTATGTTGTACTTTTGGTGAAAGTCGACAATGTCCCCAACCGAGGATGATGTACAGGCTGATGTAATACTTTCTGTATTACTGAAAAACCTCTGCCAGCTTCTGTTTGGGGAAGGGATGATGAACTTTGTGTTTTCCATCTCATCTACAGACAGTGAACAATGCTTCCGTGATTAAAGCTAGGGGACTTCAGTAACTTTTATCTAGGATTTAGCAACATTATTCATTTAAATGTTTCCTGTGGTTCATAAATAAGTGAGGAGGAGGTATCTGCCAGGCCAGTCTCCTCAAAGACTAACTCCTTGTCTGCAGACCAGGCCATGGAAGAGTATTCCAGAATGAAATGTGGCCTAAATGAAGGAATTATGGGTTTGTAAAGTATTTCTGCATGACCCAGGCAGCAAACCCATCCACTGGTTACTGGTATAGCTGCCAGCACATTGAAGTAAATGGGCTTTAAAGGCTAGAGCCTGACAAAGACCCTTCACTGGGACAGTAGCACAGCTGGTAAAGAGTAGTTTCAAGCATCTCCATTAAGGGTAGGACAAAATGTGGATTTGCATGAGCACACAAAAATTTTTGAGTCCTGACACTTTAAATATTTTTTTTTTCCAAACTAGAAGTCAAAGGAGACTCATTGAAGGTTACTATAAGCAATTTTGAATGGATAAACCGAAACAAGCTACCTTTGGACCCACATTTACCTTCAAAACCCTACGCAGTGTCTTCTGTTCTTGCTTCTGCAGTGTGCCAGCTCCTGGCCCCATGTGCTGCCTCACCGGGGCTGCTGCCAGTGCAGGGACCGCCACCCCAGCAGCACACCACGGGGCTCATGCAGCTCCTGCCCCAGTTTTTTTTCTCGTGATGCTGAATGAGATAGGCTTGGGTGAGGACGGGCTGGAGCAACACGTGCTCCCCTTGTCTGTTTGTAACGGGCGGACGGTCTGCCCCGGCCAGCTGATGGGAACTAGGACATGCCGGGCAGTGCGTCCTCCTCATTCAGCTGCTGCAACGGCCCTGGAGCCAGCTGGAGCATTGAGGAGCCGAGCAGCTCCCTGCCAGCCCGACTGCCGGGGCCAGCTTTAGGCACAGGAGTAATCGGCAGTTGCCTGGAGAGGCAGGCTGGTGGAGGCAGCGAAATCGCAGCCGGGAGAGGACAAGCCGTGCCCTGGGGTGCAGAAGCAGCTGCTGCTCCCTGACAGGCTTCCCCCGGCCCCCCAGACCCTGTGGCACTGCCCCTTCCTGTCTTTATTCCCAGTTATGGGGGCTCTGGCTGCATGCCTGCAGCCCTGCCCTTGCTCTGCCTCTCCCTCAGTGCTGGCCTCGCCACCAGGACCTTGTCTTGTGTTCTCCCTTGGAGTCATGGCAGAGACCATCAGTGGCCCACGGGCACCCATCTTCACTGTCAGGCTTCCTCCTCATGGAAAAGAGACTTCTGCCTCCCAAGAATCATTCCCAGACCCGTGCCTTGAACACAGGGGACACCTGACTGTGCTGCATGAGATGCAAAGCCTAAAAATTGAGGGAGGGCAAAGCAGTGGGGAGGAAGGCTGGGCTTTCATTCCTGTTTCAAGAAGTCTTTCCAGAGGCTCTGCACCTGCTCTTGTGTTGGGAGGATGTTCACCAGTGAGAACTCAGCCCCACTTGTGCAGCCAAGCTCTGTGGGCACTACTTTGGGAGGGTGAACATGAGGTGGTTGGCACATCCCATCACTACCATCATCCCCTCCAAGCCCTGCACCATTTCAGGGATAGCTACTGCTGAAAGCCCCCCACAGGGGACTGCTACGTATCCCTCTCTGCATGTCAGCCAAGAGACACTGCTTTTTTTTTGCTGTGGCAAAGAATAGGGAGAAAACATCCCTGGAGCAAACACATCAGTGTTCCGAACTTCCAGGTGGGAAACACTGACATGACAAGATTTCAACCAGGGCTGCCAAAGCACTGCAGGCACACCCCAGTGAATGGGCAGCCAGGCATCAGCTGCCCAAGCAACCTGAAGCACAGCTCCAAAATTAGAGAAGCCTGACCATGCAGGTCCCCCAGCAGCTGGGCTGGGCATAGGCTACAGATAAGCAGTGTTGCCACAAAGCACCTTCATAAAATACTGCCATTTTTTGGGACACCTAGAGAAAGCACACAAAAGGTCTCAAAGTGATAGGCATTAAGGACAGGGAAGGCTTATCCGAGCAGCTAATGGGGTTTAAGTGGGATAACCCCAGGCTGACAGTGGCAGATACCATCGGTGAGACACCTGGACAGAAATACCTACACTACACAGCACTGGTGTTACTGGCTCGGCTCGAACTAGGAGAGGCATGATGCGGTCCAGCAGGATTAGTGGAAACCTCCACCTGGGCGAATTTAGGGTAAGCTCCTCAGTATTTAGTCCCAGGGTAGTTTAAATAGTTTTCTGCTTAAGGGATTGGCTCTGAAAATCCCTTTCTTAAGCACTTAACTACAGGTCGGCTTGTTGGCACAGACCGGCTCCATTCAGGGACCGCGTTCCCAAAGGCGATGGCTCGGCGGAGGACCGGGAGCCGCCGTGCTCCGGTGTGTGCTACCTGCAGAAACAGGCTCCCCATCACTCCTTTCAGGCTGCCTCAAGATCACTGCTGGCTGCCGTGCTGCTGAAGCCCCGCTGTGCCAGTCTGTGTCTGCAGCACAGACATCACCGCAGGGCAACACACCGAAACACGGCCGGAGAGGGGCTGCGCCTCTGCAGGAAACGAGGCTGCTCCTCTCCGCTGTCTCCCAGAAGGGCTGCTGCTGAATTACACCTTCCCAGTGCTTCACCGAACAGCTTTATTGACTTTTTTTTTTTTTTTTTGTCCTCCATTTCATTCTGTTTTTTCAGCTAGTCCGGCTTTCTGCGATGCGCTTGCAAGATATGGCATTGTCATTATAATATACTTATTTTAATTATAAACCTACTCTAGCTGGATCTCTCCAGAGGAGCTAAACTGTATAGGTGACGAGCTCTTCATTTGTATACTTGAGAGTCATTTGGTCAAGTAAAGCTGCTGTATGAAAACCTCGCATTCACTGCATAACAATTGGTGCGAAGGACAGGGCTTTTTATTTTCCAATCAGCAGCCCTGAGTTGGGACTTCTGGGGTAAACTGGTAGCTCTGGGCAGCTTTGAAGCACCACAAGTGGAGGGTTTTGTCTCCAGAAGATTTACTAGCAGTGATCTTTTCTTCAACCATTTTATTAGCCTCCTTTTACATATGTATAGCGGTGAGGGGGGAAAACCTGTTGTTGGTGAAGTACAGAGCCTATTTCCCCTGTGGTATTCACAAAAAAAAAAAAATTGTGTGAAAAATTGTTGCCCAGGGCATCCCCAAATCTTGAAATTTAGCTCAGCACCATGAGGTTTTCAAACCCTTCCAGCCTTCTCCACCCCCACCCTCCTCTTTTAGAGGTTGAAGCTGGGGTAACAAATTCAGCAGTGAGAATGGACGTCCTGCCCTTGGCTTCCTGGCGCTGCCAGAATAAATCTGGGCCCCCTGGCCGAACCGCTGAAAAGTTTTCACCCACTTAACATGGGTTTTATAATTTCAGCTTGCAAGTTCTTGTTGAATTGAGCCCCGTTGCGTGGACAAATTGGACAAGAAAAGTTTAAATGTTACCACTTTGGCTTCTCCTCAAGTGGTGCTGAGCACAGATGTTTGCAGGGGCCATCATGTCTCTGTAAGAATGGGGGCTTTGTGTGCATAACCTTACAAAGGGCAGAATAGCCCTGCTTTGCTGCCAGCCACAGGATCATCCTATCTTTATGTGTTGATTTATTAGGCCAGGGATGAATGAAACCGTAATTAATATTACTGAAGCATTAGAGTCTATTTAATTTAAATGCCACTGAATATTTCACTTTCAGTTGGGAGTGACAATGTGTTCGGGACTGTTGGTGAAAGCCTCAGCCATCTGTTACCCCTACTAAGAAGGGAAGACAAGAGAGACACAGGGAGACAGAGAGCATTGAGCTTTGTGGCTTTTCCAAGCCTCCAGGATCATCATTCAACTCAAGGGCAGCCAAGAAACATTCCTGCACACTGGACCCTTAGTGTATAGGGGAAAGGCCTTAAAGGGTATAGGGGCAACAAATCTCCCCAAAAGATGGAGAGAGAGGGAGATAGAGGGAGAAAGAGAGATTTACAGTACATACATATGTACATACACACCTAAAATATGTGTGAGCACGTGCAACAAAGTCAAGTGCCCCGGCAGCCAAAGGAGGGTAGAGCGGGAAACAACTTTGCACCAACTGTGGCGGCATAAAAATATTTTCAAAAGTTGGAAGGTAGGGAGGAAAGAGTCAAGGCAAGGTTTGAATGTTGGTTTTAATTAGCCTAAGTGATGAGATAGCAAACACTGTAGCAAACATCCAGCCTTTGGCTGGATGGGTATCACAATGTCGGGAGCATCAGACACCCCTTACGAGCTGCCGCTGCGACATGGTCCACACCGGTGCAAATCAAAAAAAGTGGCGAGGGGGGAATAAAAAGGGCAGCTGTGTAGGCAGCAGGCTTAGCCCCAGGGCAATGCTGTGGGGCAGGAAATGAGCAGCTGGTGGAAGCATCACCTTTGCTCCTGCAGCGACAGAGGAGGGTCCCAGGCAGAGCGAGGGGCTGGGCACAGGGGTGGGAGGCGTGTGCCGGCGCCAGGCCCGGGCACGGGAGATGGCGGGGCGGGCGGCTGGGCAAGGACGCGGGTGGGAGGCTCCGTAGTCCGTGGGATGGTAATTAGCACAGTGGGTTTTCTTATAATTGGGATCATTTGTTCTCCCAGTTTTTCTCCTGCGAACTGATTTCATGCCAGAGGGAAGCTGTGTGACTCACACCTTGCCATGCCAATTAGCTGATAAACATCAAATGTAAACAAAGATGGCCTAATTAAGACTAGTCGCCCAACCTCTACATGCGTCTTGTCAAAATCCCACCAGCCTTTCACATCCAGACTTATTTTCTTGTTTGCTGGGACTAAATTAGCGGCTTTGCACAAGAACCACTTATCTTTGGGAGAGGCTTAGAGCAGGTAATGAAGAAAATTGGGAGCCGACCACAGGGGCGGTGTCAACCCCCTCCATCTCGGGAGGTGCCTCCTGCCAGGGCTAAGGGCGGGGATTTGTCTGCCACTGGGTAATGCTGGAGGCTGACCCAGCAGCCACATCCTGAGGTATTCACTCAATTTGTCTTCCTGAGTGCTACTATCTGCACGTGAAATCTGTAATGTGTGTGTCCCCTGCTGCTCTCACCTGCTGTGAAAATTCATCAATCAGAGCCCATCGCTTACCATGGGCCCGTCCCCCGGCTCGCAGCCCGGGGAGTTATTTGCACTTTGGAGCGGAGGTGTACGACAGCGACACATCCCAGCAGCAGCGTTTCACACCCACTTCGCACCAGAGCGAGGGATCACACAGGTGAGCTGTGGCAAAGAAACAAGCCCATGGAGGGAATCTTATTCCAGGAGGTAGCCTAATGAAGTCTGTAGGATTGTTTCATGGCATTATAAAAAATAAAAAGGGGCCAGAAAGAGATCTCTGGATCATCTTCTGAACCATTCTTCTGCATCTAAACTGGGTCACATGGGTCCCTGAGAGTCCCATGGCTCACTCCAGCAGCCTGTCCTGGCATCTCACTGGCCTTGCTGTCAGGGAAGACGCACCTTCGGTTTGAGCTGAACCTCTTTGCGGCACACTAACCCCATTTGCTCCAATCCCACACAGGATGAGCACAGAGAGCAAGTCCTCCCCTTTGTCACCATCTTTAATGTACCTGGAGGTTGCTATAATCTCTTCCTCTCCAGCACCTTCCCCTCTTTTAAGCTCAGCAACCCCAGGTCAATCATCTGTTTCCTGTAGATCGTATTTTCCAAGTCTTTCATAATTTTCAGCACTCAGCTGTGAAGTCTCTTCAAGTGTCTCTGTTGCTCCTGAAGCATAACATCCAAACAGGAGCATGGCACTCACCTGGCTGTGCTTCACTCCATCCCTGGCTACAACATGCTTGTCCTTCCTGTGTTGCACCTTGCTTCTTCCAGCCAGGCGTGGTCATCCTGACTGCCGTCCCACCTCCCTGTGTACCACTGGTCCTCTTTGCTTGGGGTCGTCTGAGATTGGAATAAGGTAATGTCAGTTCCACTATCCAGGACAGGAATGTCAATTTAGCAGTGGCTGCTTGCAAGGCTGACTGTCCTCAAGCCCAACCCACTGCTAGTTCAAACTGGCACTAAATCCACTCCTCCTGTCCTGTTGCCACTGCGGTTTTGCAGCATCTCTTATGGTTGCTTCACCTCAACCACATTGTCCAGCCCTGTTCAAGAAAACATTATGAGAAGCACTACCTTCCTGAAGTGAGAGAAGACTGGAGGTAGGGGTACATCCACCACTTCTGTCCACATGACAGGACTTCCCCTGTCATAGAAAATAACTGGAGTGATTTAAATAAGTTTGTTCCTGTCAAATCCGCATTAGTAGCTTCCATCCTCCCCCCGCCCCTGGAGTTTACAAATAGTTCTGCGATTATTTGTTCCAGCACTTTCCTGGGGTGGAAACAGAGTTGCCTTTTCTAAAACTCACCAATGCCTCTTTTCCCAGTGTGAAAGATCCTCTACAAGCCCTCAGTGAAAACCACCAATGGCTCTGAGCCCATGTCAGGCCCTTTGCTAACCATCCCAGGTAGCTGGGGAATAACCTCTCACACCGTGTCAATGAGAGCGATAAAGCACTGCCAATGCTTCCTTGCTTCCCACAAAAGATCTCAGGAAATCTCTTGGAGAAATTACCTCGTCTGGTTTAGTCTGATTGAACTGGTGGCTCATTTATCCACACACGAGAGAGGGACATACTCCACTGAGAGGAGGTAGCAGTTAGCTGTGCCTTGTGCTCACCAGTGGGTACCCATCTTTCTCAGGACCTGTTGCGCAGTTTATGTCAGCATCCCTGTGAATGACAACGTTTGTTGGGAGGAAAGATGATGGAATGCAGACATCGTGCAATTCTAAAGGGTGGCCAGTCAGAGTCAGTGGCATTTCCTTCCCAATCACCTGCTTGGACATGCTCCAGAAATGAGCACGGACTCCCCTCACTAGTCTGACCAGGTTGGGAACCGGGACTGAGTGGATCAGCTCGTTTTAAAGAGGGAATGGCAAGCATATATTTTCACACAACAAACAGAAGTAATTCTGATGTCATTTATTTAAATAACCTTACAGCCAAAACCTCATACATTTGAAAGTTATCTGCCTTGCAAATTATACAAATGATGGGCATTGCTTCCCAAAGAAGCCAGGAAGGACACGTGTGTACCTGGCTGGAGGAGTGAGCGAGAAGCTTCATGCTTAACTGCTGGTGTCCCACTCGGTGCAAAAGTACAAAAAATCAAGTGGAGAAATGCAGATTGTGCTACCAGGGTGGATTTATTCACAGCTCACATCAACGTAGGGGTACTTACAGCAAAGAAGTGAAGGTGTGAAGATACCTCAACTGTTTTAATGGGTAAGTGATCTAACATTGTAAGAGAAAAATTTCATGGCTGTTCAATAGTCTGGTGGGGTTCTTGTGAAGACAGTTCTCAGTAACAAGTAAAGCAGGCTCTTGTCAGTGGTGTCAGCAGGAAGTTTTTATATTCCATGAACTTACTGTTGTCTAAAAGCATTTTTGAAAAGAGTTTATGAGCTAATCAGCAAAGTAACATAATTATGTCAGATGACAAAGTGTTTTGCGTGTTTGAGTTTCTCTCCACTGGCAGAGCTCAAAACAACATGTAGCCTCATAACTTTTTAAATTCCAGTCAGATCCCGCATGCTCTCCCCACTGGCCTCCAGCTGACTCATCCTTTTCAGAATATTTCTTTTCATTACTGTGTCTGTAGGCTGCACATCCCGGAGCTGGAGCCAGATCAAGCTGGTACTAGCCGGTGTGGTGAACCAGCATTTCTCCGCAGTGGTCTCATCAGCTTCTACTGAAATTCAGCTTTTACTGAAAAGGAAAGGGGAAAAAACAATCAAGCTCTCCAGGAACTAGGAGCAAGCTTTGTCACTGTGGCCCCATGGAGGATTGCTTCACCAACATGGTAGGGAAAGAAAAAAAATGGGTAAGTGTGACTGAACCACAGAGGGGACCTGTGGCATGTCCCAATCACCTGTGGGAGCTGTGGGTGTCTCCCCATCCCCACCTGCACAGCCACGGGGACACTGGAGGGGAGATGACCCACACTTGTTAAAAATGAGGCAGCTGCAAGGGTGAAGCAACGTGGAGCAAACCCAGTTCTGGTGTCCCTTCCTCGGGGTCCTGCAACAGGGGGAACCCCTCAGGCACAACAGTGTCTGTCTCCTGGGGTGGCTGTCCCTGTGCCTGCCCTGCCTGGCACAGCTGCTCCGTGCCAAGCAGCCCTTTCTCTGCGTGAGAACCAAAAGGAAAACGATGCCCACCAGCCAGAGAAGCACCATGTAAGTAGAAATGGAAGATTTCCAGTTCCTAAAGAACTACCACTGAGCATTTTCAAAGTGGCGTTAAAGAACACTTTGAAGTACAGCCCGTGAGTTTAAAAAATGCATTTGGGGGATAAATCCATATCTTGTTCCAAAGATACAAACTAAGCTGCATTTTACTAAATATAGACATGTAAGGCACAGCAAAATTCATCAAAACTCTCAATCATATCTCCCAAAGAGATGTGTTGTGACAGGAGACCAGCAACACCATGAAAATAAGGGCTCGGTATTCCAGTACTTACACGCACGAGTTACCTCCATAGTGTAAGCAAAGCCACTGGATCAAACACTTGCAGGATTACACCCCTCATAGCTTACACCAGGCCACTTGGCAGGATCTTTCCCACCAGACAGTGGCTCACACTCCCACCAGGCTCCCAGCACTTCCTCCAGAGCTCAGCTTTTCCGTCATCAGAGATCAAGTAGGAAAGTAACACTAAAAAAGAAGCTTTATTGATTCAGTTATACGAAATGATCCCTTTTGCCGCACAGTTTACACTAAGCCTCCAAATCTGACATCTCTTTGAAAGCCCTCTTAATATATCCAATTATAGATTTTCAGCAACTTTGTGGAATGTCGGCTTTCCCGGTGACTGACCCCGGAAAACACCATTGAAATCAGGAGGGATTTTGCTATTGAGCTCAGTGGGGGAGGATCAGGTCCTACATAATTTTATTGTCAGCAATGATGACCTCTCTTCACAAATGAAGAATACCCATCCTGAACCACGGCCTTCGGAACGTAAACCATTTATTTTTATAGCTGGATCCTTCCCCAAGTGGGATATTTTGTGCATGGTTAACTTATCCCAGGGCTTTAAATGCTTGCCAAGTGGCTTTAATAGCAGGATGTTGTTTAAAAAGATTGGGAAGGATTGTGGGCAGTAATAGAGATAATTACCAAGGAGAGATAAATGAATCTTCAATCTCAAACCAACTTGGCTTTATCATTGGGTCAGGAGGGAAGATCCAGAAAAATCCCCTGTCTAAGACTAAATGTGTAATGATAGTTTGGGATTTAGGGAAGTTGGCAGCTGTCGAGATTTTTTGATAAAAACATCTTTTGAGGCTTAATACAGGTTTGCAATTCCATATAAAGGCATGAAATCCCCTTTTCACTCCAGGGATTTGGCATCATGAAATAAAAAAGCTGGAGGTGAATTTTTTTGGGAGAGGAGCAGACAGCAAGTGACATCCTGAACTGAGAGTTTTACAGGTGGCACCAGGGTAGGGAAACTGCCCATGAAGGGACTGAGCACAGATCTGAGCAGGTAAGGAGTGTTTTGCAGGACATGGGGCACCTGCAAGGGGTACAGGTGCCCTTAGGATGCACCTCATAAGCCTCTGGACCACCCCATGACCACCCCTCAGCTGTCCCTTATCCCCTGGAATGGCTGGGAGAGGATAACGTGTGCCAGGCTCAAAGCTTCCCTTTCTGCTTTGGAAATAGCAGAGAGAGCATATTGAGGACAAATTCAAGTGTATTTATTTATTTATTCATTCACCAGGGAGGGGAGGAGGTTGGAAGCCAACCATTTTAATGAGAAATTAGCTTACCTTACCAGACACAATAAGGTACTGCATGACACAGCAACTTTTCAGGTCAATCTTTTTAAAAATGAGTTGCCAAATAAAGAGTGTTGCAAAAGAAAAAAAAACAAGGACTGACTTCAGACAGGTCTCTCCTGCTAGGATTTGGGGGGTTGGAGTGGAGTTTCAGCTTTTCTCCCTCTGTGACATCCTCTTTTTCCTTGCCTGGTGCCAGACAGTGCCCCAGGCTGCAGGACCCTTTTCTGCTCTCTGAGGTCCAAGCTACCCGAGGTGACTTCTGCAAACACTCACGGGGCTTTTAAAAGAATTGGAAAAGGCATTTTAGAGAGAGATGACTTATTTTTCAGCAAAGGCCTTACCCAACTGGGAAGGGGGGGAACTTCTGGGATGTAATCAGTCAGTGTGGAGCACTCATGGGGCTTTCATGAGAGTGGAAAAGGCCTTTTAGTGAATTATAACTTATTTTTCAGCAAAGACCTCTTCCAGCTCAGGGTAGGGCTTTTCCCAGTTATCCTCTTACCAGCTACTTTTCTCCTTTCTAGAGCCTATATTCTCAGCTATGGGAAATAACATGGGGGAAACTCAGAAGGGCTGTACAGGGAGAAGCCTGACAAAATGACTTCTCTCATTATGATCTGAAAAGGAAACAGTGACCCATTTTTCCAAAAGCAATATTAAAAAAGACAGAGGAATGTGACTCAAGTGATACAAAATGAGACATCTTTGGGTTAAAGAGCCACTATTTTAAACCACCCAACTACTTCCCCATGTTTGCAATTGCCCCCAAGAGACGGACAAAAGCCATGGAAGAGGTGCATGCTTTGGTGTGACAAATTCCCCCGTGCGAGCAGGGTCCAGGAGGAGTGTTGTTCTTGCGAGGTTTACAAAAAAAAAAAAAGAGATCAAAAACAAGCCATGAAATAAAACCGGGGCAAAACCACCCCAAAACACGAAAAACAAAGTCCGCTGCCAGCGAGCGCAGCTGTGTTACCCCGAAGGAGAGCCTTCCTACTGGTGTGGGAATTGCGGCCCGCTCCCGGCTCAGGGATCTGCGTTTCCAGGCTCCTAGCCCTTCTCTGGGGAAGGGGTGCAGCCTCCCCAGCCGGCAGGCCATCAGCTAAACTCACCGCTGCCTCGGGCTCCTGTTCACAGCCCGCTTGCCTTTAATATCGACATGCTCACACTTGGCGGTATTACTCGGAGCTGTGGGTCTGATGATCATATTTGTATGGCTGACACCCAGACCTACTTGCCTATTCCTGCGGATTCCCGTGAAGTGCTGTCATGGCTTATTACCTGTCTATCTGCCTTCAAGCCTGGGTGACTTTTAATTTTTTGAAGCTTAATGCTGGGAAAACAGAATCGTTTCAGATTGGTTCAGTTCACCTCCTGGATGTATGGATTTATGGTGTATAATACTGTAGCACACACAGCTTAGGAGATGGTTTCACTGCGAGGCTCTTAAAAATGGCCTTATTTTATATGAAATAAACCTTTTCAGGAGTGTATCAGCAAGGGGAGAGGAGAGAAAATATCTTCCTGAGATTTTGGAAACTTCCACAGCCTTTGCTCCATGTTGCTTGCCAGGCTGAGGAGCCCTTGCTCATGCCTCGGTCTAATCCAGAATTGTGTATCAGAGCTCAGTGATAATTGGAAACTCTTCTCACTCCAGCATTTTCAGCTGTTGTAAAAGTCTGCAGCTAATGTCATAACAAGAATTAAACTGTCTCATCATATTACACCCATCTTAGCTGACTTCGCTGCCTATTAAGGTGACAGCGCATTGATTTAAAATTTGTGTTAATTGTTTACCCCTTCTTGCAGAGGCTTTCTTGGGGGTTTTGCAGCAACCTGCAGGCTTTCTGTAGCTGTGGATTATCTTTGTGTTTAGCTTTAAATGGACTTTAAAAAAAATGTCCTTTGTCTGGATCACACCATGTAATACCTCAGCCCGTGGACTTCTTTGGCACGTATATTCCCTTCGTGGGTGACTTTTAAAAATAAGCTAGTAAAGAAGGCATAGCTGGCCTTCATATTACAAGACTTTGAGGGGCATTTTCCCCCTCTCTGATATTTCTTTGTATTTGCTGCTTTCAGTTCTTCTGACTATTAATAGCAGGGGTGGTTTTTTAGATAAAGGTATCACTCTGCCCTCAAAACCAGACTTGCCTACCAAAACAGACCTTACAGCCCATCATCCTCAGGCTTCCATTTTTGGGTTGATTAAAACTGTCCCTGTGTAAGCCCATGGTAACAAACCTTTTACCTAGAGCTGAGAATGAAAATTGTTTTGTGCCATATGCTATCTCCGGCACAAAATGAGCATCACCTCAACAGGAATTTGGTATGCTCCGAGATTGCAAGTCTGGAAAATAGGAGACATTCTCTTTCTTTTCCATGATTTAGTTCTCCAAATCCATAAACAGTGTATTTCTCCATGGATATTTGAAAAAAAAAATCCTTCATTGTCTCTGAGACTATGAGGTTTTTTCCCCCCCCTTCAATGTGAGTTGAAACATTTCTAACTTTCTGCTCCACTTTGTTGTGCTTTCTCTCACTGGAGCAGCTACTTAATGGGAAATGGTAAGATGTAAACTTGCCTTAACAAAAAAATCTAGTTTAAGGGAAAAAGGTAAGTAATCAAGTAAATAATAAATATTTATTTGAGATCAAAATCCCTTTGGCATCACCAGCTTTTTGTCTCAGGTGTCAGAGACTTTGGAGCAGACCTCAGACTCACTCTGGGAACGTGACCTTAACCAATGGTCATGTTCCTAACCCACTCTGCCTTCCCCTGGCAAGAAGTGCTAATCACATAACCAGCCCTTCCCTCGGCCCATCTCCCACTGGGTCTTTTTTTGCTTTTTAGTTTAAAAAAATGAGCTTGTGCATGAGCTGCAGCCAGGTTTTACAGTTCTCCAGCGGCCAGTACATTTTACACAGTTTATAGCTTATTAACATGATTGTGAATTGCAAAACTATTCCCGGTTATTTGAGTTCCCAGCGTTTATTCCCGGGGAAAACCAGAGCCTCCCAGCTGCCATTAGAGAGCACTTCATTAGAAAACAACATTCACTATTTATATTTTGAGCAGAAAGTGCCACTCACTTGTATGAATAAAGCATGTGCTCTCCCAGGCCGTCGCTGGCTGTTCCCCGCACATCAGCAGCCTCGGCCAGCTCCGGCACCCACACCTGACAGTGCCTTGAAAACGGAGAGGGATGTGCTGTAACAGCTCCAGCAACAAGTACGGCTGTGGGATGGCACCCAGGGCCGCCGGGCGCTCTCCCATTAAAGCAGAGCCAGGGAGGTTGTCTATATTTAACGTGAACTTTTCTGCCTTTGAACAGCGTTGCTCGGTGCACGATAACCGCGCTTTAAAAGCCTTTTGTTTTGCTCCTGTTTTGATGAACTTCTTTCTCTTTGATGTTCATCCGAGGTTTAATAGCGATAAAACAAGCACAATGGTTAGATTGTGGAGGGGGGAAAGGTGCTGGGAGAGCACAATGCAGCGCATTATCCGCTGGCTCCCCTGTGCCGCTCTCTTGCCAGGCCAGGGTGGCAGGCTGGGCGTCCTGCTGGCTCCCGCCGCACTCACACCAAAACCAGGCTCATGGCAGAGGATCAGGCACAGCCAGGGCCCGGGAAGGGCTCACTGCTGCCAGCACCCAGCCCACACCACCTGCTTGCAGCTGTGGCACTGCAGGTCGGTGGTGCAGGGTCAGTCCCAGTTTGGGGCATCCTCCCCCAAGGCCTCCTCCAACCCCAGGGAGAGATGGCTGGCTGCAGTGTGTGGCACTACGTGAGCAGGATGCATCCCAGCTCCCTTAATACACATCAGCATCCCATGTCAGCATCTCCCACACCTGCTCTGCCTCTAGCACAGGAAGGTGAAAGCTTGAGGAAACCCCCTGTGAAGCACTGGGATGCTCCTGGCATGGGGTAGCACTACAGCACAAATGCCAGCCTCTTCCCAAGCTGCCAGCACCCTTGGCTCTGACAGGTTTTCAAGAGCCAGGTGGTACTTGTTGTTGTTTGGGGTCTGGCTCCCAGGGTCAGGCTCTTCTCTGGGCAGCTTAGTTTTCTTTCAGATATACATTTCCAGTCCATCTGACTGGAAAGGAAATCCCCGGAAGCAGGAGACAGAGGGAAATCGTAAATGTGCTATTTTTATAGTCTTTCCACAGTTTTATGAAAGGCACTGATGAACCACTTCAGAAGGCAAGATGGTGCAGCAGGGCCAGCAGCCACTGTGGCCAGTCCAGACAGCGTTGTGTCCACAGGCCAGTGCTTACCTGAGCCCATTGCTCCCTGCCCAGACCCTCTGCAGGTTTGAATCAGCACCCTCGTGGCTTAAGCCTCTTTGCAAATTGTTTTTGCTTACTAATTCCTGGCACCACCCTCTTGTTCCCTGTCCGGTGGCATCTCCCAGCAGCCAAGGCTGGTGCTGCCTGCCCAGCTGTCACCTTGCAGAGGTGCCCTGCGGCGCCCAGGAACTCCCATGGAAAGGGCAGTGCCCAGGCTGCACCCCCATGCCCACAGGGGCTGGCAGACCGAGGTGACCCGGTGACACCTCTGTGACTCAGGTATCGCTCTTTCCCCCTCCCTGCCCCAGCCTCTCCCCTGGGCAGTTGCTGCTCTCAACCACGTCATGGCACATGCCATCCCTGGTCACATCTTGGGACATGCCAACACGGGGCATATCTTGGAACACACCTACCCTGGTCACACCCTGTCCCCACGAGGCTGGGGTGGGAGTTCTGTTCCCTCCCAGGCTGGGTGCATCCCCAGAGCTGCCTTGCATCCCCAGACCCCACTTCAACTGCCACAGTCCCAAACCCCTGACAGTGGGCACCGTGTGTATTTGGGATATTTTTGTGCAGCACCAACACAGTAAGTCATTTTCTATGAAGGCCCCCAGCATTTGGTAGCCTCAAGCACCTTTTCCCAGGAATGGCTGAGGTGGCTCCTGTAGTTCTGTGGGGACTTGCAAGGACATGTGTCTGGCCTGTCCGAGCTGTCCCACTGTCTGCAGACAACCTGCTGTGCAAAATAAGGACAGTCCCAATGAACTCATATATAATCTCATTTCTCTTTATATGGCCTCTACCAACAACAGCTGTCTCTGAGTAGGTTTTTTTAAAAAAGAAAATTGTATATAGACTTTCTGCAAATATAATTTCTTACCTGAGAACAAGTTTGAGGGTTTTTAAATATTCTTTGAGTTGCCAAGTTTGGGGATGGCTCATTTTCTGTATTTTTGCTTAGATTTTTAACCTTTTCTTATGACATCTGCATTCACTGCTGGTCTGACCTACTTAGTGAAGTCAAAGATACTGAAGATTAAACTGAACGATCCACTTCAATGCATACTTATAATTTCAGGGTTTTGACAGAACTCGTTAGTTTCTAATAATAACTTCTTGCTATTCAAACACTAGTTGTAAATTTGCATCCAAAAAATCTTATTTGCAAAATAAAACCATTTTGTTTGCCTGAGAAGGCAAAATCTGAAAGCTCAAATAACTGAACTGCACCTGAAATGTATGCAAGGATTTTTGACACTGCTTATCAACCACTGCTAATATCTGCCAGTGCAAACCCTCATGTGCTACAGTCCCTGTGAAATTTAGCTTAACTGCAGTGAAAAAAATCCTTTTTTTTTTTTTTAGGAATGCTTTCCACTGCATCCCCATTTCAAGCCCACAAAGCAAACAAGTTGTAGCAGACTTTCTCTTGCAAAATGAATTTGTCAAGCTCTGCTGCATTTTGCTGAAGTGTAAGAAACTTTAATAAAAGCGATCCAAAAGTTAAGAAGCTGGTTTCAGGACAGAGACCAGGGAGGATTTCTGTGTGTATATTCACTATTCCTGAGGTTGGAGGTGTGGGTAGGTTTTCTCGTTGCCAGAGGAAATCATTCACGAATCTAAAACCTTTCAAGACTGGTTCCCTTCCCTATTGCACTGTGCAGCTCATATTTTGATAATATTCTGCGGATACAAGTGAAAATAGGAAGGAACTTGCAATTTTGAGGTAGAATCTGGGCTCCTCCTTTTCTCCATTACTCTTTCATATAATATGTTATACATATATATATATTTTATATACAAAGCCTCTGAAAATTGGGCACAAAGCCTCCGAAAATCAGGAGCAAGTGTTTCACACAGTTCCTGGACACTGAACATTTACAAACACCTTCTTATCTTGACACAAAAATACTTGGAGTGTAACATTGTGTTTTCCTGGTAGCTCATGCCTTGGTTTGCGCTTGGGAGAGTACACTTGTGCTATTTAACACTGTATTTTTCTAGCTTTTAATCCACGTCATGAACCTATGACCGAAGAGCCTTTCAAAATGACTGTGACCGTGGCATTAATGTTTGGAAAGCAGTTAGCGCGAGTATAATATTCTTCTGTATTTTTACCATTTATGTTACAAGCTGGAAAACTTTTTTTGCTGGATCCGAGCTGCGCTGAAGCAGCCTGTGTAAACTGCTGTTATTATTCAGCGGGCTTCTGCTGCCATGTGGGAACTTGCACGTCCAGTTTTCAGTGACCCCTTCAGACAGAGGCACAGACCTGCTCTGCCACGATACCAGCCCCCGGTACACTTGAGGATATTTGTGGATATGCTTTGCTGGGCAATAAAATATAATTAAAAATGTGCAAAATGAGTGCGTGCAATGTTTTATTCCTGGAGGTAAAATCCACTCAGTAAAGCTTCGGCGTTCTACCGAGTGAGAGATTTGTGCTCAAAAATGCATTTCTGCAGTTTTTTCAATGAATTTCCTCAGGTGATTGATTTATAGATGGCTGAATGGTGGCAAAACACAGAGTGCACACAATCAACATAAATTAGTAGTACTAAGCAAGTGCCAGATACTCAGAGACTCGTTATTACTTTGGAGTATCTCGTATCGGTAAAATAAAGTTGTTTCATGTAACATGAGGCAAAAGCCATTTGCAAGACGGCATATCCAACCTAACCGTGGCCAATTTATTTCTAAGCTCTGTAATGCAAGGACTGCTTTGCTCTGTTGTTACCATAACCATATATTCATCAGATGTGCTAAACAAAGGTTTTTCTTATCCAAAAAACCAGTTACATTCATGGATGTTGCTCTAAAATTAAAGCACAGACCCCTGAGCCTGCAAAGATTCAGCTGGACCCTTAACTCTGCGTACAGCAAGGAAGCTCGGAGCCCGGGCAAAATCCCTTGCAAAAGCACATGAGGAATACTTTTTAGGAGCAGGGTCTGTAGAAGCCCCCCTTAAGGACCATCACCCCACCCTGGTCAACACTGTCTGTCTCAGGGACAAACTACAAAGAATTTGCCTTAAAGCCTGGCTGGGCCACCCTTGAGCTTTTGTCCCACACTCTCAGGCTGAGACGGGCGGGCAGCGCCTCGTGTCCAAAACAAACGTGGCTGGATCTCTGGATCCATGAAGAAGTGCCAGTCTGGAGTGCAGGAGGGTGAACTGTAGGTGGCTTAGAGCTCATGGATGGCTCTGCATTTGTTCCCTTTGAGTCCTTTCCCCTCAAGGATTCGGGGCTCTGGAAAGTTTTCTGCCTTACAGAGATCTCGCTTTACGTTGTAGGGGAAGGGCAAATCACACAAATTGGAGCTTGCTCGTGTAGCTGCCCCCTCCTGCTAAACAGCATATTTCTGTCTGTGTTTGACTGCTTTTTTCTAACCCATCTCCTTCTGCTCTATATAATCTGTCAATATTAGGTTTGCTTTTATTACACTTTACTCTCTCTTAACATCTATTCTTCCTCACTGATGGTTCCTCCCTTTACCACGGATTTGTTCAGTGCTTTGGTTTGATTAAAACCGAAACGGCCAGAGTGTCATTTAAAAGTAGTGAATTTGGCTGTATCTATTTACTGTAAGGCACACTACTTGTATCAGCTTCATTCTTTGGGTATTTTTAAGGAAAATGTAACACTCCCTTAATTTTAGATCCTTTTTTTAATCTTGCTTCAGGCACAGGCTCCAAGAGATGTGCACATAACACAGATGCTTAATTTACTCCTCCAAATATGCAAAGAATATGGCTATGTGCAATAAACATCACTAAGAACATGGCTGAAGACCAGGGGAAAAAAATCAATAAAGCTGCTGTAAAATCTGTATTATCTAAGAATTTCAACACCTATTCATACGTCTGGTCTTCCACTGCAGCCTCATGAACTTAAGAGCCTGGGACACACTTATTCAGGGCTGCAAGCTGTGTGCGTGTGCACTAATTTTGAAACAACCATTGAGGATGTTGTGGTTGTTAGTCAAAATCAGCCATCAAGGGGGAGATTTTTGTTTGAATAGGGGGATTCAGAATGTGACTCATAGAGAAATCATGCGGGACACAGGGACTTCATGAAAAAAAAGCCGTAGAAAAACACACTATTGTCTGGAAAACCTGGACATACGAGTGCAAAATCTGCAATATCTGAATCATATCTCTTCCCTGTTACCTGCAGACTGTGGATCGAGAAAGTGACATCTGCAGTAAAATATTGAGCAGCAGAGAGAGAAAGGGAAGGGCAATGGCTAAACTTCCACCAGCCTCGGAGAGCCTAAGCTTTCCCCTGCACATCTTTAATCTCTGATTTTCACATCTAGGTGTAAATCTGGCTTTGAGCTACGATGCACACTTCTGCCAGTCATGGTTAGTGTTAATCACATATTATTTAGATCAATAGGGATCTCCCATGCATGTCGCACTTGCTGCTCTGTATCCTCTAACTCTTCGTAATTAACAATATCAGATCCAAAGAAATTTATACCCAGCCCCTTTACTCCCCAGCCTCCCACTCTTACTGTTAATGTAAATTCCTACAGCTCATAAAATATAACATAAAATATTACAGTCCTGAATTTTTTTTAATGTCCTCATAGTCCCACTGATCTGACTATTTTTCATATCACACTATTTCCTGTGTGTACCTGGAGAAATGAGTGGTGAAACGATAGCATCAAATACTCAAAATATACATCTCCAGGAAAGGCTGTCTCCCTGTCTACACACACACACACACACACACACACACACACACACACAGACTCTCAGATATGTACATGTCTCTCCATCCCAGTGCTTGAATCAGCAATGTATGGTCGCTTGCCACTGCAAAAACATATGTGGCACAGTGATATCGTAATCAAATGTATGCTCAGACATGTGGCAGGAGGTAGCAGCAATTTACAGCCACATCAAATGCCATGGATTTGGCTTCCTTAAGAAGCATTTCTCACACCAGAAAATGCAATTACTGTTCCACTGTGCCTTCCCACATGGTGATCTGAAATGCTTCGGCAAATGGAGCAACCTGTCAATACTTTATCTATTGCAGATGAGACATCTACAGATAAGGATCAGTGTAATCCAGTCATTGATTTTAGGATTCTCAATCCTCCAAGGACTGTAACGAATCTATACATTGTCCCTGAGTGATGAGGTTTGCTTTTGTGTTTCTGATTTCATTGGGGAAACCGTGTAAAAGTTAATGTAAGCAGAGAGAGCTCTGCTGCTGCCCAGCTGGGGAGGCTCAGGTCCATGTGTGGGTCCTTCCAAACCCAACTGTGGTGCACATCACCAATTAACAACCAGACCATTACAGACAGATGAACATCCCTTTTTTTCCTTTTTTTTTTTTTTCCCCTAAGACAAGAAAAGGAGAACACTTTCAGTATTTGCCAGCTTTCCTGCTTTGCCCCAGATTTGCCTTGCTTTGGAATCCACTTGCACTGTACAAGCATAGCTACCATTTCTGGTGGGGTTTGGTGACCTGGGGATATGAAGGAAGCATTTGGCTCTCAGTGCCAATCAGCAAATCTTGTTTGTAAGAATGGACATACAGAAAAATTCCTGTCCTGATGTATCTTCATCTGGAATTTACGTGTGTGTGTTATTCCTTTGACATAATTGCCCCAAAGCAGGTTATAAACAGATAAATGTGTCCTTGTAATAAAAAGAGAGATTCTCTCTTTCTGAGAGGCCCAGGAATTTGAGGGACCATGTCTGTAGGTGTGTGAAGGCACACACACACACAAGGTCCTTCAAACACACGCACTTACACAAGGTTTTATGTAACTGAACTTCAATGCAGTGCAAATGTTTACAGGCAAAGGTTTGCAACTCACTGGCTGAGGACAACCGAGTAGTTTGCTAAAGAAAGCAGGGAAAAATTCTGATCAATGACCCACCCAAACTTCTCAATCTTAAACTAATCAGAAAAGAAGGTTAAAAAGTATGAAGAAATGTTCAGATTTCAGCTAATCTGTAAGATTTATTACACACACAGACAATGGAGGTATTTGGGTATCACATGGAAAAGCCATGTAATAGATATAATAACCTGGAATTACTAGGAATTCCCACGAATACCCTGGATATTGTCGTCAGGGGCTATTTCTGTCATTCCAAATGCCACAGCACCTTCAAGCTTTCCCCACTTATTGCAAGATGAATATATCAGTGTATACTCTTCTTTTACCCAAATTTTCTTCTATTCCCAAACCTAAGTGGAAATAGCATGCTGGCAGAGGTGCAGAATGGGCAGTTTTCCAGTCTCCAAGTAAAGCCTCCAGTATCTGATCCACCACGGATGAATTTTCTATCACTGAGCAAGGTATACCCCAAATACAGTGGCTAACACAAACATTTAATGGGGACTGGACTACAGAATATTAGACCTTAAAAACGTGACATCACCATGCCCAGGAAAGTAATTGTCAGTGCTTTTTGGAAGTGTTAGATTTGCTTCTGTTATGCTTGGAGAGAGTATTTTCTCACCCTTTTCTTGCTACGATGATATGTAATTGGGACAATCTGTCCCTAAAATTGGAGAAAAAATAAAATATTCCATCTATACACATTTTAAAAACATGGCTTCACGAAGTGCATGGCAGCCTTACAGAAGGATTTTCTGGTCACTCAGACTGACCTGCAGAGCTGGGCTTTGCTGCCGTGAATCACGCGGACAATCCCAACTCATGACCCTCCGCAGACAACATCAGCTTAGAGCAACTCCAAGGGATAGGCTCTTCTGCACCGAAGACATTATTGCATCTACTCTACACCTCTGAAACTGCTAGTTTATGCACCATCATTACTGCATGAAATACGACTCACACGTGAATAGCAATCGCGGCTGTGAGATGAGCTCTTAAAGACACAGGCTCCTCCACACACTTCATCTGCTCTCTGCTCTCAACCCCTACCCAACACACCGGGCAGAAACCCAGAAACACATAATTCATTCATAAGACTGTATGTTCTCCGCACTAAACAGCTGTAAGGACTCTCATTTTCCAAGAAAAAAGCTCAATTTTACACTATAATAAGGAAAAAAAACGTGCTTAGATCACAAAAGAACAGAAACAAAACCTGTGGTATTCAGTTATTGACATAAACACCATCATGCACTGTATGAGCTGTGATTTCAGCCTAGTGACCATATCACGTGGACCTGGGAATTCGTCCATCACATCAGCGAGCTTTGGATCAGACCTGTGAAAGCCAGAGCTGTATATGTGGCTTTAACTTTATATCTGGCAAGGCTTGCGACTCAGAGAAAAGCACGCTTCACTTGCTTACTTGCTATGTAAACAAGTGCAGACCACGTCACCAAAAAGGCTCCGAGATTTACCCAGCAGATCAGCAAAACATCTGTAGTCTTTCACATATTTCACAAAGAAACATTTGTCTGGTAACGTGTTGCATCCTTTCTGAATGGCGGCACATGGGGCCATAGGCAGAGCACTCAAATCACAAGGAAATTAAGTATTATAAAAATCTAGATCCTATTTCTGTAAAGTCTATGTAGAGTATAAAAATATTCTAAATATGGGTTTATTGAAATATATTTATATTGCATGTATAATATAAATATAAAACATAAATACAAAATATAGATATAAATATATTCATTGATTTAAATAAATCTATATTCTCTATTGTATCTGATCTAAAAGCACTACTGCAATTAGAGGCAAAAGTTTTTGTTTGCTGATATGCAAATATGTACAAAAATTTCTATATAAATAAGCACTATGAGCTTTTCAGGAGTGCCTATAATCTTATATTGACCAATTACATTATACACATAAGTTTTCCTGGATAACATATGTAATTTGCACAGTTACATCACTTCTAAGCCTGAAATTGCTCTGCTTTTCTGATAACGGAATTTTGACATCAGGGTCACTTTTAGAAAGTGGGAAATTATAGCAAAATACAGGGCTAAAATTTGAACAAATGTTATGTTTGTTCATTTTGAAATGAAAGAAGAGTCTAGGAACTGAAACGTGTCGCACGTTGGTTTGTGTGACCATCCCTACTGACACTGGGCAGTCACAAATCAGGGTATTACTGGAAGCCCCCAGTCAGTTGACTAAGAGTCACTCAGAGAGGTCTGTCCAAATAACCACCTTCCTGACACGAGAGCCACAAGAAGCCAAGAGAATCTGCTCGTGTTCGTCCACCACACACAGGTTGAAATCTAGAAAGTGGTGAGAAAATGGGTTCGACGTTCACAGAGGCCAGTGCTCCTCAGAAAGGGAAAAATGTGACACTATTAACAGAGGGTGTGTGAAAGTGTGAATGCGCAGCTGAGGTCGGGTGAAAGGGATGTTTGTGAGTGTTAATCTGTCTTTGGTTTGTGCTGGGACATTTTTGGGGACTGAAGACAGCTGGGCCAGGTCCTGTCCTACCCAGCTAAGCAGAGGCACAATGGAAACCAAGGCTGAGACAGGACAGGGACAGCTTCACTTGTTGTGTCTGTGTATGTGAGAGGGAAGCCAGAGACAGGGTACAACCCCACATGCATCCAGGCTGAACACTTGGGGTGCCCACGTACTGCGCCCACGGGCAGTAAGGTTTTAGGGGTGGGGGTGCAAGAGGTTGCAGGGGGAACTCCGAGCAGCCTCACACCCAAGGCCTCCTGTGTCCAATTTCACCTTCAAAAGGCACTGAAGGCATCACAGACGGTGTTGTGGCTTGAAGGGGAGACACCCCCCACGTTAAGGCGCTGGCTGGATTTTTGTTATGCTTTTCCCACAGAGGTGGAGTTGGGAGAGGGGAAGACTAAACGTCCCAACTTAATTTCTTTTTAATGGTCTGATGGAGCGTCTGACATGTGAATCTTCACTGTCCTCGCTCTCCAGCTTGACTTCAATGACGGCTTTTAACAAACAGCCTCCCCCAGACAGGGAAATTCTGATACCTTGCCCAAACCTGCTCAAATACTTTGAGCTCCCAGTTATCCATTTAGCACAGGATTTTGGCAAAGTGTAGTAGAGGCGCATTCTTTGAACTGGAGGTAGATTTAAAAACAGCCCCTTGATCATCAATGATGTCTTTATCCACTGAACCAGAACTGGGTTTTATAGAACCTTACGCCCATAGTCTCTTGATCTCAAACCGATGTGCCAGCCAGCCCCTGCAAACCAGGTCATTTTAGAAGAGTTCATACGCCTGTATTCCTGCTGCCCCGCAATATGCATTACAAGTAGCTTATCCGGAGCCATCAGTGACCACAGATTAGCAGGGCCATATTCCCTCTGGAAATCTTTGAGCCTGTACTGCCTTCCCTCATTACAGAGGCTATCGGGTCTGCATTGCTTTGCATCCGCTAACCGAGGAGGCTTTGCATAAACTCCTCTTGGGGTTTCGGAGTTTTGCCTCTGAGCAGATTGTGGGCAAACCGGGATGCTCATTTCCAGCGCCTGTCGGGGAAGGGGAGCCCTGGTGCAGTGCCCGGGTGCCCTGACATCCCCGGGCCGGGCCTGGCTGCCAGGACACGGTGGGCTCCAGCCGAGAGCGCCCAGCACGGGGGCTCTGCTACTTGTGACTTCTCAATGCCAAGTCCTAACTGGGAATTAAAAGCCTGTCCCCTCTTAGTCTTCAGGGGTAAATTTCAGGGGCTCCAACGCTCGATAATTAACAAGTTCTCTAGTTCCCCTTGCTGTTGCACTGGCTGTGGTATTTTTAATGCTTTTTATTAAAAATTAATTTCTTTATTTTGTTGGAGACCCATCACTCAGTCACGTGGCTCCCTGTCATGTTTCTATCCTTCCTACTCATATTCGAGTTATGCCATCAAGCTAATATATTGTGACTGCTCTTCTCTCTTGTGACAAAGCCTTGCAGCTGCCTCCAAATCAATAGATGTCAAAGAAATATGAAAACAATCATGACAGAGAACTTAAATCCTGGCTAGAGTCTGCATAATAAAAAATGTGCTTCTGTTCTCAAGGCAGCGGATTAATTTATCCTAAAGTTTAGTCAAATTTTATTCCGGTACCTTTTTCCCAGCAGATAGAGCTACATCTGTTGGGTTTGTAATGTAATTTGTAATTACTGCCCTTCATGTGGTCCAATGCCTTGAACCATCTTTAATTAAAAGCATAATTAAGGGAAGATCTAAAGGAAGACAATTACCAGATGGTCTTTTTTTTAGAAACAGTTAGTTGCATTGAGGATGTATCCTGGTCCATTTCTGACTTGGATTAAAAGGCAGGATGCCTCCCACACAATCTGCGAGGTGAGAGGCTGAAAAGGGGCTCAGGCATTGCGGGCAACACCACAACCAGTAACTGGCAGAGAGGCTGGAGAGAGCCAGGGGGAGACTGGAAGGGACCTTGGGACAGAGGGTCGCCCTGCCTCCATCCCATTTCCCTGGGTGGGTGAGCCCTGCTGCCCTGCTCCAGCCCAAAGCTCTGGTAAAAACCACCTAAGTCACACCCCGCATCACTAGGGACACCCTACATCTTCTGGGGAACATTTCTCTGGTGAAAACAGTAATAAATAGCAATAACGATAGTAATAGTGGTATCATAGCAGTAGTAATAATAATAACAATAATTTTTAAACGCCACAGAGGCTGAGTCCCAGAACAGCTTCCAAAAGTGAATTATCGCCTTCACCCCGGTGGGACAGACCCTGATGGGGTTCGCCGTGCCGTGCTCATCACCGGAGGCGGTTGTGGAAGGGGGTGTTTATCCAAAATCTCATCTCAGGCTGCAGCAGCCACCCCGGCCTTTCTGTGGTTAGTTCGGAGATCCCTCCTTGCCTTTTGGGGTACTCTCCTTCCGGAAGATTCTCCACACCCTGCATATGGAAGTTTCAGAGACCATTACTAAAGGAGAAAGGGCAGGAGGGGATGGGAAATAACCCCGAAAATATGAATAATGCAACAAAGTGCAGAATTATGTGTGAGCACAAAATTTCTAGGCGAAGCTAGGCATAAAAAAAGCGGGGAGAGAAAAAGGGAAACCTCGAGCAGTGGTGTAATGTAAATTAATTTTTTGCTGTATTACTAAGATTTCATTATTTGACTGTTCCTACTCAAAGTAAGGCAGCAATGAATTGTAATCATTTCAATTATCTTCAAGATAGTTTCTTTAGGACACAAGTTGTCAGAGATAAAAAAGTGCATTCTTGCTGCTCCATGGGTCCATTTTCCAGACGGTTTGTCGTTCTTGCTGCATGATTTAGTCGGGGCTTTTTTTTTTTTTTTTTTTTTT
>VZRE01014208.1:432504-465004 GCA_013396775.1 Cephalopterus ornatus
TGGCAGGGCGCTGCCCCGCCGCGGCGGCCGTCCCCGGGCCCGGCGCTTTGTGTGCCCTGAAAGGCGGCCCCCCCCGCACCCCCGCTATTCACCCGCCGCCGGCCGCCTCAATGGGGCTGCGGCCGCCCATATGGTGACCACGGCCGCTTGAATCCCCGTGTTTAAATGGAGGAGAAAGTTCGGGTTTTAAAACATTTCAAAGTGGTTGAAAGGGTCCCACCAGATCCTGTCACAATTCCCCCCGAGCTTTGAAGGCCGGGGCCATTGTTCGCCGATTATAAATGATATTACTTTAAAGTTGATTTCCCACAATATTTAAAGGATGTCGCGGGAGTGTCGCTATTTATTTTTGGCGTAACTTTTCAAGGGAATTAGCATAAGTAGCCCATGCGTCCCTCACCCCAGCTCCCTCTTTATGCGACATCAAAACGCCTCGAAAAATATGCTTTGAAAGGAGAGGGAGAGCTCATTTAGGGACAACGACTTCTCTGCCTCGCCAGCAGCCTCCGTCCCTCCGGCCCCGGCGGCCGGGGGTGCCCGCGGAGCCCCCCAGCACCGTCCGGCCCGGGCCGCAGCCGCCTTCGCCCGGGCACAATGAAACTTTCCCCTGTTTAATGACAGAAATTACATTAAAAGTGGTGGAAATGCCCTAATTAAAAATGTACCGCTTAAATGATATGCCAAACGCTCAGCTGCAGAATAGCGTATTTAGCTAGTTAGTGAACTCGCTACTATTTCTTTTAAAATTACATGTTAAAATTTTAAAAGAAATCTTACTTTTCTCTGGTGCAACACATTACAAAGAATGGACAGTCCTTTTATCTAAATATAAAATTCCATTTTCAGCAATTATAGCCTGTTCTTGGTGATGATATAATTACAGCTGTGCTCAGTAATAGGTGTCAAGGCAATGCACACTCATACAATAGTTGAATAAAACTGCAGAACAATGCAGGCACTTCTAAATTCACAACCTTTAAAATGAAATTGACTGTGCAGAATTCAAATAAAAACTGGATAAATATTTTTTTAAAAAGATTACAAGCTTGGTTTGGTTTCTTAATAGCATTTTCTGCAAACCTATCAACATCTAATTGATTAGATAGGAATTACTGATTATAGATAATCTGAAATACTGAACATCACTATTTTAAATATAGCAATAGGTAAATAAATGCAGCAGGCAGAGGAGACTGCCATGGCACTTCAGCAGCGATTCATGGAAAGAATCGCTTTCAGGGGAAAGTATTTTTATGCAGGTTTTATTCCAGAGGGAAAACAAAATGAAATTAAGACCAGGTGATCGTAATTCTTCATCTCCGATGTTTACAATGAGGCTGGAAACTGAAATGTTTCCGTGTTACCCATGTCATTAGCGCTGTGCTGCTTTGATACCCCAGACGTTTTTGAGGGAGGGTGTCAGCAAACATGGCTGAACTTGTTTCCAATCGCGTTATTTCTCTGATAGGGATCTTAAAACAAGGGTACCTACATTTCACTTTCCTACTCTCCGTTCCACAGATGGCTGTCCGCAACAGGAGGGAGGAGGGGAAAACACTAACTCCATCAGCTCTAATGGAGAAGATTCAGACGAGGCCCAAATGAGACTCCAGCTGAAAAGGAAGCTGCAGAGAAATAGGACATCCTTTACCCAAGAGCAAATCGAAGCCCTTGAGAAAGGTGACTGACATTTTCCTATGGCTGAAGCAGGATAGAAAAACAAAATGTGCCCCAACTACATTAACAGCTGAACGTAGGCATGGCATTCACGTGCCTTATGTATACGTATATATTTAAAGTCCGTGGCTCCCTCCATGCTCTTTTGTTCACTGAGCTCCAAATACTCATTGATGGCTGTGGTATGCCCTGAAAAGCTGTTAAAAGGTTTTTTAAAGGGAAGGTGTTCAGGGCACAGATTGTACCGGAACACTGATGCTACACCCTGGACTCCTCTCAGGGGGAAAAATCTCTTCCTGCCCACTGTCCCTGGCTGGGCTACATTGCTGTGAGCTGGGAAGGCAAGGGCAGGCAGCTGGGGCTGGCAGCAGCCCTCCATGCCTGCCCCCACACTCGCTCCCCATCCCCAGTGCTGCTGCTGCCCGGGGCTGGGAGCAGGTGCCCTTTTCCCTGACCGGCCTGGGCGCACCTCGCCTCTGACCTGCTGCGGATCTTTGTTCTGATTTTGCGCTGTTATTTAGCAACGTGCCATTTAGCTTCTTGGTGACAGGGTCAGAGCTGCCTTGGGGACCCCCTCAGCAGAGGCAGAAGCCCTGACTGCTTCTTGAAAGACGCAGCATTGCACCCAAGCCTGCCTATCCCTATAGCAATATTCCCCAGCAGGCAAGGCGTCCTCCTTCCTAACACACACACAGGCACACAGACACACACAGAAACCTCAGCTTTGCCTTTACAGTGATGCTTCTTAGGAGCATTTAGAGCACAGGCAGCGCAGGAACAGCTCTGACTTCACAGTCTGCCACGCTGACTCTTTGCAACTAATGCAAGAATATTTCCTTCTGCAGAATTTGAGAGGACCCACTATCCTGATGTGTTTGCAAGAGAGAGACTAGCTGCTAAAATAGACCTGCCTGAAGCAAGGATACAGGTACTGAGTTGCTCTGCAATTATAATTATTATTATTTTTACTATTACTGTTTTGATTTTGTTATTCCTGGCTTCTCAAAGCACAGGGCAGCCCCTATTTATGATCAGGTATTTGTTCATACCCCCCTGTCAGGAAAATAGCAGCAGCTGGGCTTTGCTTTCACCTGCTGCTTTGCTCCGCCACAAGCCATGGCCTTGAGCTACGTGGGGGAGGCCCCACGCCTCAAGTCCTTGTAAGGTCACTCACGACTTTCAAACGCTGTATTTCCAGGTATGGTTTTCCAACAGAAGGGCCAAGTGGAGAAGGGAAGAGAAGCTGAGGAACCAGCGAAGACAAGCCAGCAACACTCCCAGCCACATTCCCATCAGTAGTAGTTTCAGCACAAGCGTTTACCAGCCGATCCCGCAACCCACCACCCCCGGTAATGCCAACAACCCGCTCACGTTCATCCGTCCTCTTGGGAAAGCGAGACTTTGAGAATGTATTGCCAGTTGCAATTGTGGTTGAACTAATGTGTTCATCTATCTGTCTATTCTATTATAGTTTCCTCTTTCACATCAGGTTCCATGTTGGGCAGAACGGACACGGCGCTCACAAACACGTACAGCGCGCTGCCGCCCATGCCTAGCTTCACCATGGCCAACAACCTGCCTATGCAAGTAAGTCCAGCGCCACCACTGTGGCACGATGCTCCCTCGGGACTTGGCGGCCCCTGGGATATGCGGGAGTGTGGGTGGAGGCCCTTCCTTGGCAGGATGAGGGGGCTTATGGACCCAAACCGTGCTGCAGGGAAACCAGCACCAAAGGCATCAGAAAAGATGCCCTCTTCGGGAGAATCAGAAGGGAGAAGGAACTGAAGGATCTGGTGCTCAACAAGCACCTTTTTCTGAATTTTAAAATGGAAAGTCCTCAAATTTGTTGCAAGGCAACAAATCTGGGATGAAAAAACGCTTTTTGGAAAAAACCCCTATGGAACTCACTGGTGCCATATCGTGGAAATTGCTGCCTGAACAAGCTGCTGGAGGGATCCGACATTCTGGGTGTAGGTAATGTGGCAGCAGCACATTAGGAACACCTGAGAGAGGGAAGGATGTGATTAGCATCAGTGGTTATGCCAGCTAAGCCAGAATTGCAAGAGCTGTCAATCCTCATGCCTGAAAGCATTAGCTGATCACCAGCTGGGTTAGGAAGAAATCTATTCCTTTGGGGTCTGTTTCTATAGACCTTTCAGATGCAAAATTCCTCCTTTTTTAATGGTGGGGTTGGCCTAGGAAGGTGCTGGCCAATTACGGGAGTTTTACAGCTTTGTCTGAGGCACACAGCATTGACCACTGCTAGAGACAGGCGAGCAGATTAGAGAGCCTGACTCCTTCGCTGCGGCAATTACTATGTTACTAATTGCTGAACCAAAATTAACCAAATAAAGTTAGAGTCTTGCAAGTCTATGGAAAGAAGTGATGTTGGCTATGTCGCTGTTCCGTGATGTCGGAGGCCAGTGGTGCTGTTCCCGGCAGCAGGCTGAGAGCAGATGACAAAGGATCAAAAGGCTGATCCAGGAGGGGACCCTTGGGAAAGCAGGAGGCCCCCAATTCACTTCTGGGCACCTGGGCAGGGACCCGGCATGTGTAAGCCTCTCTGGAAAACCCTGCCTATGTGGTCACCATGGCACGGTAACCACGCAATGTCGGGGAGGGAGATTTGGCAGCCGAACCGTTGCCATCTCCCTGTGGATGCACGGTGAGCTGCTAGTTCTCCCAAAGCACAGCTTGTGTGCCTAGCAAGTGAGGCTGTCAATATTTTTGGAGACAGCATGTGTCAGGGATGTACAGACAGAGGAAATACGTGCAGATGTGTTGAGTCTTGCGAGCTTGGAGTGGGAATTACTCATCCTGCTTCCTGCTCCCCCACTGCCTCCCTGTGTCAAGGCTGCGCTGGTCCCCACTCACCAGGCACCCTGGAGCAGGAGAAGCCTTTGCTTGGTCCCTCAGCCCCTGCCCCTAGCTGCTCTCCCCCTCGGCAGGTAGGGTTTTAAAGGTTGAGTTTAGGTAAATTGAGATGTCTGTTCTCCTGGGATGTTGCTGGCATGGGTTTGGGGTGACTGTGGCTCTGACAGGGGATCAGTGCAATGTATGAATGGGTTTAGGGATCCCTCTTCAGAGCCTCAGTCATCTCAGACCCACACATTGTGTGTATGTGCCCCAGGCTTGCAGCTGCAGGAGCAGCCTGTGTGTCTCAGTGGAGTAATTTTTAGTTACACCCCTAATAGTTTTTAGTTACATCATCAAATGTGAGGTAAGATGTTGGCCCTCTCTCTGGCTGCAAATGGTATGAGACATCTTTCTTTTACATGGGTATAAACGAGGGCATCACTTGGGCTTAGCTATGTAACACCTCCATTAGCATCTAGATGTAGGGATTTGCTCTCGAAGTGTGTCTGAAAAAGTGCCAGTGACCATCCACGTTGATTTTTAGATCAAATACCTTTGTGAAGAGGCTGCTTGGTTGAGCTCCTAAACAGGGCTTTACATCAGGGTCCCTGAATTTGAAAACTAAGCTCATTTTTGCTGGTGCACGCTGCTGCTGAGGGCTGGCACGTCCATCCAGAGCAGCCTAATGCTGTGTTTGCCTCCACTGCTAATTAACACTGTTCTGTCCTTTGCTCCCACAGCCCCCGGTACCCAGCCAGACCTCCTCCTACTCTTGCATGCTGCCCACCAGTCCATCGGTGAATGGACGGAGCTATGATACATACACCCCTCCTCACATGCAGACACACATGAACAGCCAGCCAATGGGCACCTCTGGCACCACTTCCACAGGTGAGTGACCCCACGCTCCCCCAGCCTTTCTTCCTTGCTCCAGCCATCAGGTTTTTGCATGTGTATTCGCTGGGAGAGGTCTCTTCCCATCGCTGGGAGGAGGTCCCTGTTGGGTTCGGTAGCTGCCAGACCAGGCAGAAGACGAAAGTGTAAAACCTTGCAAGCTGGAGCAAAAATTCTGATTTTTAAGCTGCTGCTGGAGGGTTGTATGAAAGACAGCTGATTAACAGAGGTGATGTTTCAACAGCAGGACAGTGGAAAGCTCTTCAGTGAGCCCCCCATCCCGCAAAATCTTCCCCATTTAATTAGTTTCTAAAGGAGCATTTATTTCAGCATGAAATTTCAGCAGAGAAACCCACACTAGTGAGGATAAGTGTATGTGAAAGTGTTTGCAAGACTGGATGTATTTTTACTGTGCCTGTGTCAGATGTTATTTACTGCTAAAAATCCAAAGTTATAGAAAAGGCAGGGAACCTGTACAAATATTACCCTGTGCACAAAAAAGGCAAAATGGGGTAAAAAAGGGTAAGTGTCAGCATAACCAGGAGCAAGCCAGACACTTTCAAAAAGACGAGAACCGTTCAGTGTATTTTGGGCTGAATTCTCAACTGATACAACTGAGCTGAGGCTCTGGCGTTTATCTCAAAGCATTGACAGTTTATTTATAACAACAAATCAGTGAGATGTGCATAGGTTTTTAAAATATACACACACCTGATTCTGCAGGCTGGTAGATGGTGAGAGTTAACGCTTACTGGAATTCAAGCACAAATCTGTGAAACTGTAAAGCAAAAATTGTGCTATGTATAGGAAAACTAAAATATCCATTTTCCCTCTCAATTTTCAGGTCTCATTTCCCCTGGAGTGTCAGTTCCAGTTCAAGTTCCTGGCAGTGAACCTGATATGTCTCAATACTGGCCAAGATTACAGTAAAACATGTGTTAATTCCGTAAATGACTATATGGACAACAGTTGGATGTTCAGCAGTATTTTATAAAGGAAGAATGGCTCTCAGAGTACTTCTGTACTGCAACTGTGCCCTATGCTGTAACACATGGAAAAGACTTTCACATGGACCTTTGTACACTGAAGGCATTATATCAGTTGGAACAAATCTTCATTTTGGTATCCAAACTTTTATTCATTTTGGTGTATTATTTGTAAATGGGCATTTGTATGTTATAATGAAAAAAAAAAAAAGAACAATGTAGACTGGATGGATGTTTGATCTGTGTTGGTCATGAAGTTGTTTAAAAAAAAAAAGAAAAGGAAAAAAAAAAAAAGAAGCCATGATCAACAAGCTTTGCCACGAATTTAAGAGTTTTATCAAGATATATCGAATACTTCTACCAATCTGTTCATAGATTATGGATTGATGTTCCAAGTTTGTATCATTCCATTGCATATAATTAAACCTGGAACAATACGCACTAGATTTATGTAAGAAAAATATCTGTTGGTATTTCCAAAGGTTGTTAACGGCTGAAGCTATGTGCAAACAGGGGGTAAGAGAGAGCTTCGATGAAGAAAAGAGTTTGATAGATAAAAGGTAGATTGTGTCTTCGATATAATCCAATTTGTTTTATGTCGAAATGTAAGTATTTGTCTTCCCTAGAAATCTCCCAGAATGATTTCTATAATAAAGTTAATTTCATTTATATTTGACAAGAATATTCTATAGATGTTTTATACACATTTTCATGCATCATACGTTTCTTTTTGGTCGGCAAGAGTTAATTGTTCTTAGATATAGTTGTACTACTGTTCACAGTCCAATCATCTTTGTGCATCTAGAATTCATTCCTAATCAATTAAAAGTGCTTGCAAGAGTTTTAAACTTAAGTGTTTTGAAGTTGTTCACAACGACATATCAAAATTAACCATTGTTGATTGTAAAAACCATGCCAAAGCCTTTGTATTTCCTTTATTATACTATTTTCTTTTTAACCTTATAGTGTGGTGTTGCAAATTTTGTTACTGTGTTAGGTTAATCTCATTAAGTTTTATTTCGATTTTATTTTCAGTTTTCAATAAGGAGGGAGTCTTAAGAAATGTTTTTACAGACTTTCAGCCCTTCCACCAGCCTGTAATTTGGGCTAACAAAAAGAAGATAGGTTCACGTATCTAATTGCAGCCGAGAGCAGGAGGAAGCTGTTTATTTAGCTTGGGTTTCTGGGGATGCTCTAAATGAACTCCAGAATCCGGCAGAATTTCCAGTGGGGAGTTTGCATCGTGCCAGTCAGCGGCAGAGACACGATGCGCGCCCGTGTCTATCCGTTGTAATCGTACGTATAGACACACATACGCACAAATATACATTCCTGACTTCTAAAAATCGTTTCTGTTAGGATGCTTAAAAGGGAAAAAACCCCAACCCAGCTGTGTTTTTAACAGGCTCTTTGGGAGAGTGAATACCATCCCTTTATATTGCCACACAGCACAATCTTAGTGTAATTTTCCATTGAACTTGTAACCTGGTTAATACCTCAATGCGCTTTGTGTGAGGGTTGTTAGTGTGGGCGTGGGTGGAGAGCTGCATGTCAAGGAATAATGAGAGAAGACAAATCAACAGGCAACAACAATGCGAGCTGGGACTGGCTAGTGAAAGCTAAAGGCCTTTAGTCACTGGCAGGGAAATCTAAACATTCCCATATCTATGAAGCTGGCTCATTGTGCTGCAGTTGTTACTCTCGATGCTGTGCTGAAAAAGGGATCTCATGATTAAAAAGCCAATGTGCAGGGAGTTTTGAGTCAAAGCACAGGCATCACAAGCAGCCTTTGTAAAGCAAAGATACCATCTAGGCTGGTTATGTTTTCCTTTCGGCATATTTGTCACTGCAGATAACGCTTCACTGTAAACTTGGGGTAGCAGAGCTGTGGTGCTGAGGTAGTTGCAGCGCTGCGGACGAGATTAAATGCACGTAAACTCTGGATCCTTTAGGGAAAAAGGGCAGTTTTGCTCGAAGCGTGAGATGATAGCAAAATGAAGGGCCCAAAGCAAGCAAAAATGAACAAAAACATTAGATTTAGATTTCTTTTTAATTTATCCTGGTCACTTGTAAGTATATTTGTTATACCAGCATGAAGTAGTTTTAACTACCTGGAAGCCATCCATTCACAAGTACTGAAGTAACATTGATTTTTTAAAAAAAATTCAATACATATTTTTGTCAGACCTGCGCATTATGTATTTATAAGATATGGATAGATTGCATTAAACACCACAATAGGCAGGTTCCTTCTCACAGAGCTAAATTGATTCTGGGAACAATTAATTACAGGTACAAACCCGGCACTTAGATAACCACTTAGCGTGTTTATACCCGCTAATGTAGTTTGTTATCTAAATGCCAACTTCTGCTCAACCAGGAATGGAAAACGGCTTCCCATCCCTTTCATCCCGACAGCTTTTGTGCCCTGGTCGCTGTTCCTGCAGGTGCCGATCCGTGGGCAGAGGCAGCTCCCCATAGCTCTTCCCTGCCCTTCCCGGGCTTTCCTGGTCCAGGCGCCGGTGGCCTCCATATCGTGCTGTCGCCAGCCCTGTCCACCCCTCCTGAAGCCTTTTCGGTGGCAGGCTGTGCTGGGGGCTGCAGCCTTCCCACAGCCCCGCGCCTCCGCAGCCATGCGATAAAGCCGTTGTGTGCGCGGATGGACCTTGAGATCATTTCGGTGACAGGCTGGCTGGCCGTGGTGGAGAGGAGACATTTCTGGCTCACTGGCTTGTTATCGTGCCCTATGGAAGCAGGTCGGCGGGGAAAAGTCCCTGGCTGGCTGCACATCGGGAAGGAGCCAGGGCATTTGGTCCCCAGAGCGTTGCTTGCCTCGAAGAGCTGCTGCTGAGCGCGCCGAGGGCTCTGCGGGTCACGGGCGGCCTCGGCCTGCACGGCGCGTCCACAGCCCTGCCAAGAGGCATTTCCCCGGGTGGGCTGGGGCACGGGGCCGAGCGAGAGGGGGTCCCACGCCTGGGCACCGGTGCCAGCTCCCGGGTGCTCGCTGGGGGCTGGGAGAGGCCCCGGAGCAGCCTCAGCGCTGTTGCGGTGGTGTCTGGCTGTGTGGGGACGTGCTGCCTCGCCAGGCACCATGACCAGCAGCATGCGTGGGGAATGAAAACCTTCAGCATGCTCTGAACAGCCTCTACCACCCGTTTTCATCCCCCTTTTTCTGCCAGAGCTGCATGACTTGTGAAGACTGGAATCTGCTGTGATGTGTTGCTCAGTGTAACACAGCAATTTCCAAGGGTCTCCTCTTTTTACCACTGAAATTTGTGGGAGTTTTGCTATTGATTTCAATAGAAATGAGACATTTCTGTGCATTTGGTTAAAATGTATTTCATAATAACACCTTATACTTTATTTATAAGCCCCTCCTAAGGCATTTCACAAATTATAGTCACACAAGAATTGATGTGTGAGTGCTGTCTTAATAACACTGTATTTTGTGTTTCAAATATTGTGTTCTAGATACAATATTTACATTTACAAGTGAAAAGGCTGCTAACCTAACAGTTATTGTTCAGAGCAGACAGATGACGAGCCATACATGCTGATGGCGAAGCAGACATGCATGCGGTGACACACGTGTTGGAGCTGCCTCGCACCGTGCAGACACCTGGTTTAATTGTTTCTAAAAGGTAAGCACGAGCCAGCATGTGCCCTGCTCCAGGAGGCAGGAAGAGCCACTTTCTCACCCTGGCTGTGACATAGAGAGGGGATTTCCCCTCTTCTTATTATCTATAAAGTGAGCAAAATGCCCCTGTAGGCTGGTTTACTTTAGGCAGCCTAACATGGGATTTATCTATGGGGGCAAGATTACAGTAGCAGAGAACAACCTGGGACTGATAACACACATTGCCTCCCCCAGCCATTGGAAGTCCTATTTCATTCACTTTCCACGGCCAAAGTGTCTGGTTTTTTTTTTTTTTTAAATTGAGTTTTCTGTTACTAGAGACTGAAATATATTATCTCCTTTTCTCCGGGTAATATGTGGAAGTTCAGAGTTGTGCTAAGGTTTAAATTTGTTTTGCATTTTCATGGTATAAACAGTACTACGAAAACTGAAAACGTATCATTGTTTTTAATTTCTTTTTTTCCAATTCATTTCCATTTGCTCTTGTCCTCGGCTTCAGCAGTTGACCATTGTTCCATGTGCAGCTGATAAGGCTCCTCTGCTCTGGGAACGGTGTAGGATCTTCCTTTAAAATAACTCTTCTTTGACAAGGCACCTGCTTGCTTAATAATGAGCTCCTGCAGCCGTGTTTCTAATCAGAAGTGTGATTGGCACCTACAAACTCCCAATACAACCCCCCTCCCCAGTTAGAAATAGGGATGTGGATTATGGGTGTGAGAGTAGAGTCTCGTGATGGCTGTTTGGTCTTGTTCAGACAGCGAGTATTTACGTGTCTTGCTGTGGAGAAAAGGCAGCCGTGGGAGTGTTTCTGTGGCTGAAGAGGGCAGGAACCCTGAAAACCTTGCACTGCTCAGAGTGGTAGAGGCAGAAGAAATGTTCCTCCTCTTTGGGTGGAAAATAAAGCATGGAATGTAGCTCCATTTGGATTAACGCTGGAGAATGATGCTCTCGTTATCGTTTAGTATTTCTTTAAGAAAATAGCAGAGGATGGAGCAACCTGCATGAAGTGCATGGTAGTAAAGATAGTATGGTTTGGATAGGAGCCAGTTTGGCAAGTTCCTTGCTTTAGAACATGTTTTAAATTAATTCCTCCCCTAATATTCTCTTACACGTAAAGAAAGAAAACCCCAGCAGATAGTTAGGGTAGCTTACCTAGGACAGTTCACTATCCCAGGACAGTGTTCAAAGGCTATCATGTGGAAGATGAAGGTGTTTTCATAGGGTCTGCAGAAATGAAATCTCAAAGAAATGAAATGATCAGTCTGTTAATATGTACCGCTGATGTGTTATAGATTTTCATGAATCCTCCAGCTGCCACAACCCCTGTTGTTTCTTTGGAAGGTGGCCCTTTGGAGAAAAGTCTCTGGGAAACCTGTTTTCCTCTAAATTTCACTATGAACCTCTGGTGACTGTATTTCAGAGCCTTCAGTACTATTCCCTTTCCCCTTCTTGGTACTATCCCTAGTGAAAGGATCATGATTATGAAGGTGGCGAAGGTGAAAACGTGTGTTTGCTGCTGGGGGGCTGTGTGCTGGAGCTGCTCTGCCCCCACAAAAGACCATGATACTGGTTTTTGCTGGGCTGGTAGTGGTCTGTGGTTTCTCAGGTGCTGGAGCCTCACCTCCAAAGTCAAATTACAGGTGGGTCAGATGGTGAGCAGAGGTTTTTGTGAGTGACCCAGGAGGATTCTTGTTACCTTCAGGTGCCTGACAGGAGCTGTAAGTTGCATGAAATCCTCCAGCAGAGGTTGCAATTGCCTCCAGGCACCTGACAGACCTCACGTACACTCTGGCAGCTAAAATTGGTGAGGGTTGCAAATTGCAGTTCTTCCTCTCCTGGGACATACGAGCTTTTCCAGCTGCACCAGAGAAGTTTGTAGATTCACAGATAACCTCCTTCAGGTCAGGCCTGTGCCAATGGATTTTGAGAAGTTTATGAACAGTTATTCCATAGAAATTACATACAGGGCAACAGAAGGACTCGTGAGTTACATGGAACTGTATGCAGCAGATAAACAACTTCAGGTTGTTACAATAAATATGTTAACTTATCATAAGCAAAGAAAATGTATATTTCTCTCTCTAACTTTTTTCACCCTTTATGTTTTTACCCTTTTGATTCACTCATCAAAGTTGAACTCATACTCAGTCTGTATTCTGCAGCTTTGTGTTTAAAATACTGCAGGGGAGGGTTTATTTATTTTTAAAACTCCCCCTGTCAGACTGAATTAAGTAAAAAACCCATCATTTAAATTTTATAGTTATTTTGCTTTTAAAGAAGCAAGTTGTCCACTTTGATCTCTCTGAATTTAAGTCAACACTGTTACTTTGCAAAATACATGTTCAAACCCTTAGATTCCTATTTAAACTAAGTTTTTGTTGGGTTTGATGATTTCCTGAGTTATGATTCAAATGCTCTGTGTGAACCGTTGTTGATTTACACCTCTTTGGGAAAGGATATATTTAAAACTTCATAGTCTTCCACAGTCAAGGGCTGCAAAACAAGCCCCCTATTCAGCTCCCTTCCTTCTTTTACTGTGCCTGCCTGCTGTACTCTCCTGCTTGTACACAGGTAATTGTGCCTGCCTCCATACTCCTTGTGCTTCCATCCTCTTTCCCTGTGTTTTGTTGCGACAAGTTCTATTCGTTTGTCTGAAGCCAGTGCACTGATAATTTTTGAAGCTCCTTGTCTATGAACCTCTGCTAGTTTGGATGAGTCCCCTGTTTTTGAGGTGGCTCCTGGGAAGACTCCCACACAGTATCCCACACAGATGGACTTGCTACTCCACTGTCTCCACGAGTGTGCTGTCAAACTCTTTCTCACTCAAGTAATTTTCCAAAATTGCTGAGCTATCCTGGACGTAGGCTAGGAAGCACCATAAATGGGAATTTCATCATGCTGGGGAATTCTTCCAAACGCTTTTATTCCTTCATCTGTCACTCCCTATCCGGTCTTGACTGAGTTCAGTTTTATTCATTAGTGCTGTGTTTAGTTCTGGGCTCCTCAGTGCAAGAGATATGGAGCTTCTGGAGTGGGTCCAGTGGAGGGCAATGAGGATTAAGGGACTGGAGCATCTCTTATGAGGATGGAGTGAAGGAGCTGGGCCTGTTCAGCCTCGAGAAGAGATGACTGAGAAGGGACCTCATCAGTGTCTGTCAGTCTCTGAAGGGAGGGTGTCAGAAGATGGACCAGGCTCTGCTCAGCGGTGCCAAGCAATAGGAAAAGAGGCAACGAGCAGAAACTGATGCACAGGGAGTTCCACCTGGACATGAGGAAGAACTTCTTTCCTGTGCCTTGGAACAGGTTGCCCAGAGAGGTTGTGGAGTCTCCCTTGCTGGAGATATTGCATCCATCTGGATGCAATCCTGTGCCATGTGTTTTGGGATGACCCTATTGCGCAGGGAGGTTGGACCAGATGACCCCACTGTGGTCCCTTCCAGCCTGACCCATCCTGTGATTCTGGGATTAGTTTACCTTTTCCAAGCGCAAGGCCATGCTGGTGGCAGGAGTTTCATCATACATGATGGATACCAGAGGCACATTTGCTGTCCAGCCAGTTCATCCGCTGGATCCATAGAGATGTTGAATGAGCCCAGAGAGGAAATGGACACACTAAAACTTCCCTGGTCAGGAAACAAGTGCTGCAGCTGCAGCTTCTAGCTATGGCTGCTAGCTGGAAACAATGGAGCTAGAACTGGCATCAAGTCCTGATAGAAGGATCCTCGTCCTACTGATTTTAAACAGGTCAGGAAGGTGAATTTGTTTTGCAGTCATGCAAGTCCAAGGCCAAGAACGAAGGCCTGCCCAAAGAGCCCCGGCCTACGAGTAGTAGCTCTGAGATACTTTGCTAATATAAATAAATCCACACGAAGAACTGCAGAAAAGTTTCACTCAAGTGACATATTTTAAACAAGTTGACAGCTCTTTCTCTACACAATATGCTTTCTTAAAATATTGACACTGAAAACTGCTTGATTTCATACCTAAACCCAACCCATTCATTCTTTCTGTTCTTCTGTAAGTCCAGCTCGATGAAATTTCAGCAAGAGTTTTCTCTAGTGCATTTGCTTCAACCTGACTCCAACAGAAGCATCTGAAAGTGTACCAAAATTCACCCATTTCAAGATTTTTAAGAGAATAACTCTGATACTGTAAGTGCTGAGAACATTCTGAGGACGTGAACATTCAGACTCAAACTCTGCCAGAATAAAGAGTTTTTTAAAAAAAATTCTTGCTATATTTTGGATTTTACATGTATCTTCAGTGTCAGAACACATTAAAATAAAATTTTTATTTTTATATATATATATTTATATACAGAGGAATATGCAGCTACAAATTCTCTATATTTGCTAAATTGTAAAAAACTCCACCCTCTGGCCCTTACCCTACCAGGTCGCTTCTGGTCTAAACCATCACTAGTTTCTCTGGAAGACTTTTTAGATTAAGCTGTACAGGTCCAGAAAATCCACAGGCAATAAAATGTTGAAAACTCAACACTCCTGTTGAACAGGAGGTCTGTAAATTAGTTTGATGTGCCTAATATTTTTCAAAATTGTTTTAACGCAGAGTTTCAATTAGCAGTCAAGTTTTCATCAGATGCTCTGGGATGCTTGATGCTCAACACTCCTGGAAAATCTACCTACTCAGATGCTGAAATACAGATTTTTCCCCTCTCCATTTTTGAGGAAAACAAAGTAGAGCCCAACATTTGCTTGTATCAGACTAGAAGCTGAAAAAAAAAGTGGAAAAATTTTTGTTTTCTTTTTCTTTCCCTCCATCTGAGCTGCCTTTTTTTGGTAAGATGAAGAGGATTATCCACTTTCATTCTTTTTTTTTTTACAGAAGTACATTTATTATTGAACAACCACCATCATGTGCTCAGTGTGATTAAAAAAAGAAATGTAGGCCTTGCACTCAGGTAGCTCACAAGAGAAAATAAAACCCCCCAGGAGATGTCATGGGGGATAGTACTTGCTTCCAGAACCTCTTAAAGGCATAAAAGCATCTTCTTTCCTGTTTCTGTTGTGCTCTGTAGTTAAGATGTTTCTCCAGCACGGGCAAAAGAAGAACACTTTACTAAATTTCTAATATTTGATCCTGGAGAAATACTGGTTTAATATGTGCGTCTGTGTGTGTTTGAGTGCAGTATGTGTAATATACCTCGTGGTTTCAGAAAAACTTGGATAATTGCTCACTTCCCAATGTTGGCATAATAAAGGATTTTTGTAAGTTAGACTTTTGCATTTTTCCAAAAGCTGTGCTTGGAACAACATCACTATTTAATATTAAATTTAAAGATTAAACCCATTGCATACTACTATAGGTATCAAATCTGAAGTAGCTGAATGCCCATTTCCAGATGCTTGTAGCTACTGTCACAGAAAATTGAATTCAACTGCACCCTTGAAATTGCTTTTGAAATGTCTTTACAAACAGAGAAAAAGATTTACCTATGATAATATTCTTCTCACGTTCAAAATACTTATATTTTGAAAATCTCAGCACAACAGAAATTATGTAGAGAATTCTTATCTGACATATTAAAGGCACAAACGTTTTAAATTTCATTACTGCTTTCCTGACTGTGTGTCACAATTCTGTAAAGATCAGGTTCTTGTGCTGAATTGGGAACGTCTTCACTGGGATGAATCTATTGTTTCCCTGCTGAGTTTGGTGGTTTCAGTTTGCAGCCTGCTAAAAAAAGTAGGAAGTTCTGCTTAAAAGATTGCAATAAACAAGAAAACCTCATCCCACAACCTCTGGAAAGGAGCCCCCTGAGCAAAGTGAGGAAGGCACAGACTTTCCGTCCAAGCCAGCAAGGAGAGGCCAAAAGAAGCTGGTGGCACATTGCAACAGCCCGTGGCAAGAGGCTGTGCCCATTCCTTGATTACCTGGGCTGCAACCCTTAGCTAAATATTTGTCTTCAGATCAAGAGAAGAAAGAACCGAAGGATGTTCTGTACTCAGGAGCCTGACGGTCACAGAGCGGTCGTGGGGAAAAGGCACGGAAAATCACCACGGCAAAGCTTCTGCAGCTGCCCAGGCCAAAACTGCTTTTGGTGCGATGGCTGGAATCTACTCTGCACCCACACTACAGCTACATTCTCTCAGGTGTCATGTTCAGAGCACTGGTTCACCTATCAGTTTACTAGAGTAGCCAAGTCACTGTCATGTGCTGCTGTAACTGATACGATATTTTGGAAGGAAAAAAGAGGAATTTTGCTCCGTGTCTTTGCCTTAGGTAAACAACACTGTACATCTGCATTCTCTAACGCTTATTTTACAAAGCATGTTTAGTGACTCAGAAACAAAAAAAAACAACCCACCACACTAATGCAGATTTGCAGAAGAAGTTCCTTTCGTTACTCAAAATATTTGTCAGCTTTAATATTAACCTACTGAAGTCTTGGAAGCTGAATTCTCAGAGATGCACAGGCCACACATATAGACATGTACATACGTGGGATACACATGCTGCTTGCTAACAATTTTCAGTTAATACATTAACTAGGAATGGACTGTGACTTTTATGGTATTTTCTCCCCTGTGTGTTAAGTGAGCGACCTCTTTAAGTATGTAGTCAGCAATTTGTATGTCTTGTGACTTTATATTCCACAAAGAAACACCGTGTTTTGTGTTATTTACATTAAAAAAGATGTACTATGTAAAACTTCACCTTTGTTAAAAATCACTTTATCCTAAGTATTTAAATTATTTAATGCTTTCAAAAGGCACAATTAAGTATCTAATGAGAACTTCCATTCAGTGTTACATATAATACAAAAAGAGAAAAACTGTTTGAGACATCAATGATAATATTTTAAATATGTTTGCATAGGAAAGTAGATGTCTTTTTTCTTCATTAAACTGACAGTTGAGTTCTGAAACTTTATTTTGAAAAGATTTAAAAAGGATTTGTGTCTTTAGAAATAAAAAATGTAACAGGCATATCTAAAAAATATAGAAGAGAAAACCTGATTGTTACTACTAATGAAATAGCTGATGACAAAATAGTAGTCTTTTTGATTTTGATCACAAAAAATAAACTGGTAGTGACAGGATATGATGGATAGATTTGACATCCTGGCAAATCACTGTCATTGATTCAATTATTCTAATTCAGAATAAAAGCTGTATACAGTATGTGTTTATGCTACAGTGGAGTTTTTTAAGTGATTGACATTCATCATATTAGTTAGACAGTTTTAAAAGCTATGTCTTTGTTTTACACAGCGTTGTCGAGAAAAAAAATAAAGTAGAACCTGGATTGCAGGGGGAAAAAAAAAAGCAAACCATTTCACCAACTCTTGGTTCCAAACCCATCAAAATATGTTACCATTATTGCATCCTATTAACACGTTCTTTGAAGACTCAATTTCACTCCAGCCATGTAATACACTATTATAAAGACTAAATTTTGAAACTGTAATGCAATCTTACAGCTGGGTGGCTTGGAAGTTCTGCAGAGAAGAAGATATTACCTTTCAAAATGGAAGTCAGCCTCAGAAGAAAGAATGCAAACCACTTTAATTTACAGGTCAGCTTTGCTTTACTGTTCCTTTGTGTGATGGGAGATATCCAGAGATACATACAAAATAGTTAGAAGTTCACAGATTGTATATCTGAGGGTAGAGAAGCCTGAATTACTTGTATATTCTGCCCTGCTTTAGACCAGCATGCTGTGATATCCTTCCCCCAGCTCAAATGCACTCTTCTGGTTTCCTAGCATTAATGTAGCTGTCGGTTTGAATTTCAATCTTGAATTATGTCTGTTGACATAATTTCATAGTGCTGACTTCAATTGTTTAGGATTACTGTTTTGAACTACATAAGGAAATAAATTCTTTCCTCTTTGGTTAGTAAATTCCACCCAAGTGCATTTTAATGCATGTAGTAAACCATAAGGAAAACTAATTATCTGTAATATATTCTGATTTAAAAAGCAACCATTCTTAATTACTGGCATATTAGAATAAAAACTATCTTATGTATTTTAAATTTATTATTACATATTTAATAACTAATGTAAAGATTTCCTGAAATTTAAGAATGGTATTTCAAATTACAAAAATAAATGTTTTTAAAACTGTGTAGTTTGCTTTCCGAATAACACGTGACAATGAATTGCTTAGTTTAATTCCTTTATTTCAATAAACCATCCAACTCATTATTCATACAAAATATTAAATGTAACTAGATAAAAAAATCTATTGGGAAAAACATCCCTTTATTTCTTAGTTTAAAAAATACAGAAATGAAAATGGTAACAGTAATGTTCATATTTTAAGGAGACGAACAAAATACTGTACGTTTCCACTGGAGCAGAACAATGGCAGGACCCAACATAACAGAAGCTCTAACGAAAAGCAAAATCCAAACAAGACCAAAATGAGTACAAAGAAACCAGAATACCAAAAAAAAAAAAAAAAAAAAAAAGAGGAAAAAAAAGAAAAAAAGAAGGCATCATATGACAACATGTATTTTTAAAGACTGCTGGGTCAAATCATTAAGAAAAATATTTATATAAGTCATTAACACTCATAATTAGAGTGTCATATAAATCTGAGTGAAACTGCTAAGTAGAAATCACTAGAAGTCCAGGTGCTTCTTGCCGATGGCCATCGCACCACATCCTGAGCTCAGCAGTTTGGCGGATCCTGCCAGATCCTGTTTGCTCGCGCGGCTCACTGTGTCTGACAAGTCTGGAGGCAAATGCAGCCGCTGTGCAGGAGATTTTCAGGAGGGAGAGGGAGAGAAGAAAGAGAGAGAGGAAAAAAACAGGGAGAAAAAAAATAAATAAATGCAGTAGAATTTATTTGTCGTAGCTTATCTCAAAACGCAGTCTTTTTCCTGACTGATCGGTGTTTACTCACACAAATAAAACACTTCCCAGACATTCTTTCAGGCTGACCTGGAAACAGTTTTGTATGTTTTCAATACGTTGAGTCCTGTGAACTGGAATGGATTTTTCTTCCTTACAAGAATTTTCTAAACAAAATAAAAATTTGCTCAAGGTATTTAACTATACGTATGGGCATTTTTTCTTTAAAAACAAGCGTTTTGCCTGTTTGTCAGCCTCTACATCAAGTAATTTGATTTCTATAGCTGCAATATAAGTGTAGTTTTATTTCAAACATGCACACTTTGTGGCAGAGCCTGAAAATAAATAACGTGATGGTCAAAAGATGGAGAGGGCTCGCCCTGGCTGCAGCATTAATTTTGTTACATCTTTCTTCTTCATGTTCTACTGCTAGTTGCTAATAAAAACAAGCAGTGCTATAGCTGCATATGTATAGGGCAATCATATATGTTAATCAAAGCCTGCCCTCCCTAGTGAGTTGTAGGAACATTACATCCAGTTTACAGATGGGAAACAGAGAACATAGTTGTCCACAAGCACATGATCCTTGCATAATAAACCTTATTTTTCAACTATGACAAAAATATTTCTACCCTCTCTCTGAGGATCTTTTGCACTGGAGATACATAAAAGACATGAAATTACCATTTAGCTTTTGTAAAGTAAGGTGAAAATGAGTGTAAAGCTGAGGCTTTACTTAGTTAATTACTGGCTTGCTTTTGGACACAGTGAGGCAATGAAAGCCAGTCAGATGAGACAGTTGAGCATCTTCTGCACTGCGCAATAATTTATGAAACTGGTATCATGGAAGGAGCATATTTCTTGAAAGATTTAGTAGGCAAAGGCTAAACTGTGGGGTTCCTTTAAAATGCACAGGCTTCTGAGGGGAACAGGAGAACAGTAATGGCTCTATGGACTATCCTTATTCTCAGCTTTTGCTACATTTTTGCTTTTATCACAACACGTAAACACAGCTGCCTTTCATTCAATACCTTTGAAACTTTTGCATGATAAGATAAGAATTCAATTAAAAAGCATAAGAAATCTCTGTATTTACAATGAGCCGAGCTGTTCAATTCATTGCTGGCTTTGAGACTGTGCAATTAGGCATATCTTGAGAGATGCTCTCAAGTGCTTCCTACCACTCTCGGTTGTGGGCAGCACTGGGAGAAGAATGTGTGCTGGCTTGTTGTCTTCTCCAAGGGAAGGAAACGCATAAATTAATGTGTGAGAAGCAGAAAAGCCTGTGTCCAGGGTGAGATGACATATCTCAGTGTTGAAATAGGAGAAATGTGTGTATTCATCTACAGCATTTTGCCTCTGAAGCACAATTTACATATCAAACCCCACTCCCCAGATACACCACCGAGTAAGTGTGCAGCTCTTGACATTTCAGGGAGTTAAATCAGAGCTGTGGTACATTGTCCTTCACTCACAGTCCTCTGCCTATTCCGAGGAAGGTTAAGCATGGCTGTGGACGTGAACTGTAGTCCACGATGCCTCATCTCTGCATCAACACGATACAAACCAGGGCATGAGCTTGTCTTGTTTGGCTGCTGAGAAAAATGTTTGCTGGGAAGAGCCAATGTACGGCTTGGATTGCATGAGCAGGGCTGGAACCACTGAAAACGAAGGAGGAGGAGAGGCTGGGAAGTACAGGGGAGCACTTGGCCGACCTTTCAATCACATTTTCTTTTAAAAAAAAAGTGTACAGTGCTCTGCTAGCAGGGTACAGGGGATGTGGGAGGCGGAGAGACAAATGAACTAATCCAACCTTCTCCCACTCACTGCGAGCATCTCTCTGCCCTCCCCAGGAGGCGGCTTCCTCTAGGGAACATGTAGTAATGCTGTCCTCCTCCTGCAACTACTGACCCTTTTGCCAAGTCTGCCAAATGGATTCAGAGCAAGGTGATGAAGAGCAAACAGAACTGAGACTCAGCAAACTCATCTTACACAGGGACTGACTAATATCACAGACAGGGAACAACTGTAAACCCTGCCACGCTGGCCTGGACTTGAAAGTGTGGTCAAAAGAAAAGAAATCTTTTATATTTACACAGTCATTTGGTTCATTTGCTGACATATATTATAAACTGAAAATAGACAGAAGAATATTTATAAATTTCCAAAGACTTAGGTAAGAAAAGTAAAAAATTAAAGATCCTCAGATTGGATCTTGGAACTGAATTAGGCTTTTAGAGATACATTTGCTACAATACAGTATTTGGTTATACAGGCATATACTCTTCTTCCCCCATCTTATTCACTGAAGAGGATGCACACTGCTCATTTAGTGACTGGCTATTCAGTATTTTATTTTCTTGTCACTGTTTACTCTGAACTTTCCTGACATATTTATTGTACACTATTCAAACCTTGTTCTGAAGACAGAATGGCTTTTCAATAGCACATGTCAGTATATAGCACTTGAATGCTTCACAAATACCAACTGTGTTATTTTCCTAATATTCTTGTAAGAGAAGGCAGAAAAGTTACCTCCATTTTAGAGACAGGGAATTGAGGCACATAAAACACATGGCAAAAGGTATCTACTAATTTCAGAAACACAATCCGAGGCATTTAGGACTTGCTTTTCCAGAATGTTTAGCATTTTACAGCATTTCACATCATCAAAAGCTAAGTTCATTTGCAGTGTAAGTGCTTAGTATTTCTTCAAGAACTCCAAGTCAGGCACTCAGAAAGCCAGAGACACAAAACAAGAGTATAGAAATAAAAATGGTGGGTTGGAGCAACGTGATCACACAGAAGCTCAGTGGTATTGGCAGAGACACATCATACCTTCCATGATATCCTTCAATTGACTTAATTACAAGACCATCCCTCCTGCAATCCTTGCCCTCTCTACAATCCCAATTTTCAAACACTACAACAAATTGCTGGTTCTCCAGGAAGCATATCTCACTGCAGATACCACATTCATCCTCACATCAGACACATTCTGAACAATAAACAACTCACGAGTCCTTTGAAAACAACTGAATATTATCCTGCCATTAAGATCTGAATCATTGGACACATACATGCTACTTCTGAATAAAGCCTGAATAGGTTTTTCAAAATATCATTCCTTACATTTTCTGTGTGCAGATTAAAAACAAGTACAGGGCTGAAAATATCAATACTAATAAATATTTCAGCATCATTAAAAAATATGCTAAATTTTAAACCACAAACAAACTGGAAATTCTTTGCATGGTATTACACATACATCCATGGGTTAAAAAACTGGTCTTTATTTTAGGCACCAATGGGGACATTGTGGTCCCTTGAACTAAGGCAGTGGCAGCATGAACAGGCTGTGATCCTTTTTGAACACCAGCATCACAGAATGATCAGATATTTTCACAGATATTTGCTGACCACAGAGAAACAATCACATTTCAAGTCCCAGTTAAGGGCAAAATGTTTTCTGGTGGACAGATTTCTCTGCTATTTCTGAGGCTGTGACCTCCATTCCTTTTGATCCCTCTTTCTCTTTATCAGTCTGATAAGAATCAGGCGGATTTTGCTCACTTCAGCAATCCCAATCCTTCTTGTCCAGGTGTTCCATCCCACAACTGGTTTCCGTAACAAAAATCTCTCTTCTCTGGTTATCTGCACCCCTCAGACTCTGCCCCAGCCTCAGCTTTCTGCTTCCAAGCTCTTCATTCTCACTCCTGCCAGTCTTGGGCTTCTCTTGCCTGTTTCTGCTCATGTTCCACCCACTGCTCCTGTTCCTAATGCTCATGTCCAAATTCAGCACCAGACCACTCTTCCGTGCCTCAACCCTCAACTCCTTGTCTTCCTCATCCCCTGTTTTGTTCTTGTCCTCCTCTTCCCACTCGTTCTTGATCTGTCCTTTCTCCTGCTGGCACTGCTGTCCATTCCCACTTCCTGCCCCTCTCCTCTGCTCAGAGTGTGGGCACAGGCAGTGTCTCACCTCCGGGTTTAAAAAGCAGGAACGTGCCCGGAAAAGGGTCAAGCTGAAAAGGCAGCACTGAGTGTGCCTGGGCCAAACGCATTGGTTTTCGCAGGGCAGCAAAACCCCAACCCTGGCATAAAGGCCAGACATAAAATTGTATGTTGTCATTTGTTCTTTTAAGTAGTTTAAGATTTTCACTAAAATATTCCAGTGCGTGGATAAACACAAAACTTTCTGTAGCCAACAGCAAGCTGGCAGGGCAACAGTGTTTTAAGGGAAAATGGTCATAATATGGCAAGAGTAAACATGCAAATTAAAATACAATCCTATAATTACCCTCCCTGTGATAACTTCTTAAAGAATGTATCAAAGAAAGATAAAGTTTGCCAGCATAAAAACTAGGGAATGCTGGAGTAAACTTCCTTTGTGCAAAGTTAATTGTGCATCTGCATTATTACAGTGTGTTTAATTACATGATCACACACTATTTTCACCCACAGAGGCTGTCAGAAAGGTTTAAACCCAGGATCTGCAGAATCAGACTCCAAGTTTCATTGACTCAGTGAGGAAATAACTGGTCATGGAAGAAGGTTGTTATGGAGCAAGGCACAGCCAGGGAAGGGGCATGATGTGAGTGCTGGTGCTCAGTTTGGGGCAGTCCGGAAAGGCTTTGCAGGATAGGAACAATTACACTGAACCCAGCTAAGCACACAGCTTTAGGGCATGCATTACCAAAGGAAAACAGTTTAGACAAAACTTATTACATACTTTGCCTCTGCTCCTCCCTCTGCCTGAAGAAAACTTCTAATTACTTTATTTGTTCTCAGTGCGGGGGAGGAGGGGGGAAAGAAGGCAGAAGTGGAAGGCAAGAATATGCAAAAGGACAGCTCAGAAGGGACACGGAGCAATAGGTGAGGGCAGTCCCAGCACAGAGGACCAAAGACAGCGCCGATGGTGTTCTGACACTGGTCTGCCATGTAAGACTGGGATATAAAGATCCATACCATGGCTGTTCTAGGAACTTCCAGTGGGCTGCTACGTTTGGTTGGCGTGCAATTTGTTTTTTTAAACCCCACTATACAAAAATACCAGCAAGTGCTTTTGCCAGTGTATCTTACTGTATCAAGGGGATTGTTTCAGACGTTTATTACAAACCCTCCCAGATTTTCCAATGTCAAGCCTTTTCTTCTCTTCAGAGTTAAGAGGACTGACCAGCAGTTTTCCTAAAAGTCTCTTCTGATGTCGCTTATACTTCAGTTACAAAATGCACAGAAATAGTATGCTGGCTTTAACTGACTACAAGAGTTATTGAAAATGAAGTAAAAATCACATTACTGAACTTAAGTAACCAGTGGCAGGTTAAACGAAGAGTTAGCTACAAGAGATAATGTTAAAGAACTGACTACTGTACAACTATACACACCAGCTACACATATTCTTCTGAGGGATCTACTGGCACTGCACTGTGGAAGCAACTACTGAAATCCAATATTACACTTACGTAGTATAAAAACCAATCAATTCAAAAATTACTGTGTGTCTGTACAGACTGTTTTTGCATAGGCTAAAATACGCAGAAGTAATTGAGGTGGAAGACACTCAAGATACAGCACAATTTCATAACATTAATTGAGGGCTACTAAAATCGCATATTCTGTAAATTGCTTTAGGCAATAAAGAATATAAAATTTTTTAGCAACAGTATGATAAGCAGATATACATATATTTGCAAAAACCTAAACCACAAGTAATTCTGCATATTAGTCCAAAATCATTCTCATATTTTCATAGCTATTGTAAGTGTAATACTGTAGCAAACAAATACATAATAACGTGAGAGATGTCAAATCACTGAATCTCATTAAAAATGAGGTGGTAGTTTGTTGTTAATTTGATTCATATTAAAGTAATTTCAGTGAAGTCAACCTTGTGAGTGTTAACAGTTAAATGAAGCTTTAGCAACTGAGCCCAAACTTCCCAAAACGAAACTTAATTAAAAAAAAAATAATCTCTACAATTAATTTATTTGGATCTTCGACCAAAAAAAGAGAGCTTATTAGTCTACTATGGCTGCAGCCCTGCCTTGGGGCAGGGAGATGGGTTAATGACCTCTCTAGATCCCTTCTACTTCCATTTGCTACAACTCCATGAAGACTGAAGTCACCAAAGCCGAAGGGATTTGGTTTAGGGGGAAGAGGGGGGTGGGGAGAAGAATTTTAGGAATGCTGGGAAAATGAAAGATCCAGACTCTGAGTTGGGGAGCTTTATATCCTACTGACTTCTCTTTGAAGCAGAACCCTCGCCATCCCATAAAGCTCACACAAGGCAGAACGGGAACAGACCGTAGCACAAAGGCCGAGGTCCTGGTATTGTTCCCTCCTCTGTTTACGATGCCCACAATGCACCACCTTGCATTATGTTTTCCCTTTTACGCCTTTTTATTATTACCTCACTTATAATTACCAGTAATAACTTCTATTATCATACCTGGGAAAAGACTCCGGTGCTTTTGTAGGTGTCATGAAAAAGGTGGGTTTTAGGGAGATAACACACTTCAGGAGCACCTCGGTCTTGGCAGTCAACGACTTTACTGCTTTTTTAACCAGTCATCATCAAGCACAGTAACAAACTGGTCTTGGCAAAACCAAAATACTACCTCTGGGTTTAACATAAACACAAAGACGTGCAGGTATGAAACCAAATTTCTTCTAGAGAGAAAGTTGTTTTCAAATGTTCGACAGGGAGGTTGCTACAAGTTCTGGCTTCTTCTCTTGCCAAGCTCGCCAACTGAGAGACACCTGATACGTGCACTGTGATGAAATGAATTATCTTTTATATGACATGTATTCGACTAGAGTGACATATCACTTATGTTGACATAACTTTGTAACAGCTCACATACAAAAATATCGCTATGAAAAGACACAAAATTTTTATTAATGCCACGAAAACTAAAACCGCTTCTGAGTTAATGTAAGTTCACTTCTCGGTGACTAAAGAGTAAGCCCATCATGAGCTATCTCAGCAAGAAATAGAAAAGTCATCGCAACTGACCTAGACCTGTGTCGGGCAGAAATCATATGACAGTCATGAAATTTGGTTCACAAATAATGATAGTGTCTCACACTGACGATATTTATCCTGTGGAGAGATTGGTGCCAAACTATTCTCCCGTAACTGCATTTTGGTCTTAGACAAACTATTTTTAAACTCATTTACTGTGAATCTCTTATGTTCCCACTCACGTTACAATTTTCTCAGTATTTTAACAAATTCAGGAGATAAAACAGTTGGTAACTATTTTTCTGTTTAACGGACATGAACTCAGTTTCTTCTTGTTCTGCTACATTCACAGATGCTACGTTACCATGTTTAGATCACAGCAATGGATATATTTTCTAAACTGGCTATAAATACAAAAGACTTGACTTTTAAAAAGAGTATTCTAAAGTTTTCTACTTTTGGTATAACTGTGACTGACTTAGAACAAATCACAACTATACCAGTCCATGTTAAAACAAGCACATCTACCATATGCATGTTCTATTTATTTATTTTTTTTTTTTAGGTTGAAGCATAATCCAAGCCATGAAGAATAACTGTTGTCAACATCAGGCGTTGAGAGAAGGCTTCCACTATGAATAGCTGATAAATATACTTCTACCTATATATCTCTGTCCATCTGCTAAAGGATGGATGATAATATCGAAAATATTTGAATATAATTCTGAAACTCTTATTTTTCATCACTTAGAGAATCTAAAATCAAAGAAAACCAGGGCAATTCTCTCTGTCACTGTTTTGCCACTGATGTTTTGTTGTGGGTTTTGTTGGAGATTAAATAATCTCCAAAGAGATTATTTAAACAGCATCTTCAAAGACACCTGGCGAAATTAAGAACCATTAAGAAACATACTTTCTTTTGTGACAGATTTTGTAAAAAGCTGTTTTACCTTTCAGAACACTGAATCTTAATATGTGCTTCTTCCATGCAGCTTTCCAGTGTATCTGCTTTACAGAAGGGATATGATAATATCCAGCAGAACTCAATTCAAACTGTGCTGATTTGTTTGGATGTGCCACATGGTGCTGTTTCTGTTTTCTGATCAGAAATATATATTCCCGAGTCAGACTTTAAAGCTTAGTTTTATAACACTGGCTGTTATGAAGTGAAAATCTTTCAGAGATATCTGTTTGTACCAATACAACTCAATTCTGTACATGTCTGTTAAAATCCCTAGGGTATTTTGGATGGCTGAAGAAGTGCCAGTCAGATGTGAGTAGAGATCAGTGGGGTTTTTGTATGTGCAGCACTAGTTCAGTGACAGGAAAGGAAAGTACAGACAATTGTCCAAACAAACTCATTCCAAAGAAAAACTCCAACATGTTAAAGACGATGCGAAGGGACACAAGGGAAAGATAAAAATATCAGGAAGATTTACCTTCTCTGATGCCTGAGAATGCCCAGTGTTGGGCACCACAGAGTGCTCTAAATCACATGCGCAAGTAACAGCCCTGCTTTATGCTATAGCTGTAGACTCTGGATAGTGAAGAAGCTCCCTGTGTTATAAAAGGGGCTGGATCCATCAGGGATGGTTATAGGCTGCCCAAGGGCTACAGATGTTCAACTGATTGTATGATCCAAAATTTAGAGAAATACATGGTAATCTTACAACCAGAACTGGATAAATTCTTACATAGCACACTATTGTAATGCTGATACAGCTCTTACCATGCTCATGTTGAAAGACTGTCTCTGTCCTCAAGAGTTTACAGTCTGAATACACAAAATGGGTAAAAATGAAGAAGTGAGAGACAAAATATCCAGGTAGAAGGAAAAATGTCAGGATATATAAATACTGTATTACTCCCAAAGCTTTTTTTTTCCTCCTAACTGAAAAAATATTGCTTAGAAAGGTGAGTGAAAGAGAACAGACATAGGGGAAGAAATTCGGTGACAAAGGGCTGAAGAAAAGATGGAATGAAAAATGGAAAAGATGGAGGGCAGGAGGAGAGAGATATATTAATCTAGGTGTGTTATAGTTGAGATTGGAATACATTGTCTAAATCCTAAAGGGAAACACTGTTCTAAATTCAAAGAGCAGTTCACGAGCCCCATGTTATCATCTATGTCCAAAGCAAGGAGAATAACATTCCTCCTGTGGATCTGTCCTTTTTGCTGAGTTCCTCCTCCCTGAGCTTACGTAAGAGGAGTGTGGCACCCGTGATGCAAGTCTGAGTAATTCTGGGGCTCTCAGGACAGTCCTGGGGGATGCTGATGTTAATGTCACATTCTCTTCCCTGACGGATTCATTCAACCTAATTGCAGCTGTCTACAAGTCAGCCCTTCAGTCTAACCTATATTATATACTCAGGATGAGATGAACCATCCTTGCAAGTGCTTGTCCATATCTGCTGATTATTCAGGAAACCTAAATTCTTAACTTGGAGTGTAAAAGGTCGAGGGGAAGAATTCACTCCTACAACGACATGAAGCTTCTCATTGAGTCAGTGCCTTCACTATGTCTACTCTTTCTTTGAATGACATTGCAACATGCCACGGAGCACAGATTTCAAACCACAGATGGCTCACTGGAAACGTTCCAGAGTTGCTGGTGATGCCCAGGATGCTCTACAACAACTTCAGTCTCTCTACTGGGAAGCTTGAGAAGTGTTCAAGGCACTGTGTGTACAAACAAAAGCTATGAAAGTGAGGAGGAGGGAGGAATAGCATTCAGAGCAGAAGCATCTGTTCTAGGATAACAGTGTTATTGTCACCCTCTACAATTTCAGCTAAATTGAAAAAGCTAAACAAATATTTGAGTTTGCATCCAAAACTATCTGTTCAAGTTCACTGTAATTTACCAGGCTTCTGTCTCAGTTCCTGTCACATCTCAGAACACTCATTAATACCTCCATTTAAAAGCCATTACTGGGGGTGTGCAAGTGCACTGAATAACTGATAAAATGTATTCTGCCTCTTGGTAAAACTGTCCAGAGAGATTTCAACGCTTCACAGAAAGGTTCTGCTCCAAGATAGGTAACTCACACTGGCAAGTCTCTGTTACAAGCGCATTTCAATGACTGCTTTGCCAACTCTAAAGAGACAACAGGAATGCAAACAGATTTCTGAATTAGTTCTGCCAGCTATTGCTAAAATACACATTGCCTACAAGCTTCCATGGATTTCAGTATTTACTGTCTACAGATCCTATGAAGTGCTCTCCTAAGAAGAGCAGCTCAGGGACTCTGGCCCAGCCCAGCTGTGGGCTGCCTGGGTGCTGCCCCAGCTGTTTTTCTAGATGCTGTACACACCGACTGTGCTGATCCCCTCCTAAACATCAGTGGCAGAAGCTGTGTGTACCAACACAACCACAGCACACCCAAATGCACACATCACTCATGACTGCGTAGGAGCTGCTGATAATGGCTGATGTGCTGACGTACAGAATCTCTCCCAGACACGCACTATTCCTCTATAAGGCACCGAGACAGTGGGAGTTGTATTGTTTTACATTTCACTACACGGTGCAAACCACCCCTACAATATGTCCCTGAATGCCCCTGTTTCAAGAGACCAGTGTCACAGGTTTGGCAAGTCACTGGTTATGAAGCATGAGAGCGAAGGGGGGCAAAATGTAAATGTTAGCTGGGAAGGGGGGTTGTGCATTGTTGCTTTATACTGGGAGTAGCCCTGTGCTCTGCAGTCTATTTACTTTTTTAGGTCAGCTAGAATTAGAAAATTTCCATTGCTAGGCAGCCCAGCACATCTGTGAAGCATTTCTGGGCGTTCAGACCTGAAGCATGTGCTGCCCAAAGGGAAGATTCATTACCCTGTGTCACACAGCCCATCAGTCCCTCCCCCGGACGGCACGAGGGCTTCGGCAACAGGAAACCGCCGAAACTTGGTGCAGAAACACCTTACATGACCAGAACACAACAATCAGCACATTTGTAAAGCTTCAGGGATAGGAACAATTTAATGGCTTTTTAAAGCAGACTAATTTTCTGGAGCTTTTTATCCTTTTTTTTTTAATTATTTATTTTATTATTATTATTTTGCTTTTCATGCACGGGCAAGTTCTTCTTTGCTACAGGTATTTTCTGAGTCTGCCTCACGGGATTATTACGTGTGGAGAAACACAGATTATTCAATCACTTTAAAACAGTGCTCCAGAAAAGAAAGAGGGCTATGGAAGTGCAAACTATTGCTAGCAATCTATGTTTTAAAGGCAAGTATCATTTAGATAGATAGATGCATTGCTGGTTTACAAAATTCTGCACATTTACAAACCAAGGCTGCTAAACAGATGACTGGTTTGTTTATGTTTGCAGCTCTTCACGAGCTAGAAACTTCAGCTCTGCAATGGCAAATGCCCCTGTCAGACACTTCATGCTAAGGCAAAAAGCAGGCCAAAAAAGGGGAAAAATCCCGTATTTCTGCTATCATTGTCTTCTCATCCTAAGAACTGACACTGACATAGGGAAGTATGTTCAGTTCCCTTAACTCCTAGGTAAGGATATAGACATTATATAATCCTTACTTTAATATCTCTTCAGCACTACTACCCCACGACTCATGAGGGCTACAGTTTAAAACTCCAGCTAATAATGCCTTCTGTAGTGTTACTACCAAAGAATCTCTAGACTTCAGAAATCCCTGAAGTGTAACTTAATATCTGTAATATAGGATTAACCTGTGTTGGTATGAAAATGCAGAGTGGCATATTTTCATTCAGTGATTGATATTACTCATAAAAAAAAAAACAACAAAAATTGCATTGGTGATCAATGCCACCCATCCTTTGGGAAACCAATGCTTTTAAGGAACTTTAAGCACAGAATAACAAGTTGCTGGGGAAAGGTTAAAAGACAGGTCATGCTAATTTCTTTTTAAACGACTTTGTTTCAGGCAGTAGGTCTCAGTGTAAACGGAAACAAATATATTAAATATGCATGACAGAAACTGGTATCACATTAAATGCAAGACTTTTGTGACTAATTTTGATTAAAATAAACATTACTATTTATCTGAAAGTTAGGGGCAGGGCTGCACATTTGAGAAGATTCCTACATCAAAAATGTGTTTTGCACAGAAACTATATGCCAAATTACAGCTATTTGCTTTCAGCTGTTTCTAGCAGTTATTTAGTTTTGTACTTTTCATGTGTCAGTATTTTTTTTCATTTCACTTCTTTATTCTGTAGTACAAGTAAGTCTCTTTAGAGCAATAAGATCTTTAAAATCCCTTTAGTGTTTAGAAATGTCAACAATTCAGTAGATTATACTTGATGAATAGGCCAGATAGAAAAAACCTGCCTCAAGTTTTTATCTCAAGAGAAGTAAGGTGCTTTGAAGAGCACTTGATTTGAGATTTAGAAGCCTGCCACTATTCAGCCAGACACTCTTGAGAGCTGTTAAGTCCTGACCCATAGCACGAAAACAGGTTGGAGGGAGGGAAGAAAAACTAGAAAGAAATATATTTTGTATTCCCTGTGTAATTATTTCTTCTAAATACCATTTAAGCATTTCTTCCTCTAAATAAGTAAAAACCTAAGAGACCAGGCAACCTTATCAGACCATCTTATTTAAATATTTTGAATGTAGCTGGAACTTGCCAGGGGGAACAGCTACAGCACTGGAAAAAGATGAGGCTCTAAAGGAAAAAAAAATATCTAAATGGTTCTTTCCATTTGAATAGACTGCACTGACATACTAAAGCTTCGTATTTTTGACAGGAGACATAGAAAACAAAGAGGTTCTCACTTCAAAATATGCAGTGGAAGCATATGAAATGGTTTGGTTTGCTACAACCACAGAAAAATATTTTTTTCATCTACTATCACTTCCACAGTCTACAACCAATCTCAGCACCGGACTAAAATGAATTCATTCAACATCACAAAGCAATCAATTTAAGGTATCTGCCCACCAGTAACAATATCAGACAAAAAGTAAGGCAAGCTGTAAGTCAGCCCTTTCGTAGGGATATCTGTTCTTAACAGATTATTGTGCTTGAGCACATGCTCTCTGACTCGACTGTACTTTAGCTTTATAACTGGTTCCATGAATAAGAACTTAGTTAATAACCTAACAGCAAGTGACCACATTATTTGGGCAAATGTCTCATCAGTATCTCCTGCCCTACTTTCTGCATCTCTGAGTTTCATAGAGATATAAAAGAAAAGGCAAAAAACTAGGTCATTCCTGGGCTGAACAAAAGAATTTTTGTAGTAGTATAAATTACTGACCTTTCTAATAAGTCTGTCCTTCCCAGCAAACCAGGTCATCCAATCCAACTCAACTAATTAATGGTATCCTCCACTAACTAACAGTACTGAAGTACACAATCCAGTGAATTTGGGAGAAATGTTTCTATGGCTTTCCTAAAGCCATTACACTTAAGAAACACTCTTTTTCCTGAATCAGAATAAATTGTGGGGGTTGTGTTCAGTTATCAGCATAGTCATTACTATTAACAGCAGCTATTTTGTACTCACTGACAAGCACCACTGTACCTGAGCCCATCTGGTACCCTGTGGGGTCCTTTTTACCTAAAAACATTCACCGTTAAATCATCACCTGTATGCTCACTGAGCGTCACAGATTTACGAGGCTACCTAACAGGATGATAAAGATAAGACTTTTTGAAATGAAACACATGAT
>VZRE01014208.1:470004-485006 GCA_013396775.1 Cephalopterus ornatus
AAGTAGGACAAAATCTCTTCTATATCAGAGATCCACAAAATCTGTGAAGCTGAGAGGCTCAGCTCCTTTTCTGCTCAGCACACCTCTGAACTGTTCCCATCCAAGGGAGCAACTACTTTGAAATATTTGAAGGTCAGGTTCACGCATGTCCTTGTCAGCTCTTGTTTCTCTGCTGCACTGCCTCTTCTGGTGGGTTTTCTGTAGGAAGGGAAGCTCTAACACCAACCTGGATTAACCCATAAGTGATGAGACTCTACTGGTTAGCAATATGCTCAAGCTTTACTTTATTGGACTAAACAATTACAGAGTAACCCAGATAAAAATACTCTCAAACTCTGAGGAAAGGATGATAAATAAAGGACAGTTGTCAACTTTGCTAGTTTGGAAAAAAAAACAACAAAAAACCAATTACAAACGCACCAGGCATCAGAACCAAACAGGAAAAAGTAGGTTGCAAAAAACATTGAGATCCTGACACTTTTTCATTTTAGGAAATGCAGGTACTTTGCAACACAAACAATAATAAATATATGTAAATCCAATGGAATAGTAAACATTGTTAAAATGGTAAAAACAACAGTTCTGGTTAGTTCACCTTACAGATAAATTCTACAACACAATAGACTAAATTCAGATATGGCAATGTTGATTTAGGGAAAATTAAGTAAAGGATTCAGTGTAGCAGCCTGGAATAAAAAGAATTTGAGATCTGAAGATAATAAAAAACTGGCCAGATTTGATTTAACATCTCTTCATCCTTGCCAAAGATGCTGGTTACTAGACAAGGAAAATCTTGTATAATATGAACAGGATAACACTTATATTTGGATCCCTTACAAATAGCTCCAGCTGACATTTAGGCCTCAAGTAAAACAAGTCAGACAGATGTGGTTGTGACCATGGCAAGGGAATGCTTAAATGTTAAATGTAGAAAGGTCTCTCACTGGCAGAGGAACAATGATGTGGAAAAATATGGGGAGGATATTAACTAATTCAACTAGAATCGCCGGTATTGTGGGGAAAAATGTATGAGCCTTTTTAAAAGAGCTTACTGCTAGGAAAGCAGGATTGCTCCTCTGAGTTTTCTGTAACGTGAGTGGAAGTGATTGTTACCAGGAGAATACCTTTCCTTTTGTCAGATCTTCTGATCCATACTCAGCAAAGGGCAGGAAAGGCCAGCGAAATACCTTGGTGTTACTTATCAGTGGGTTAATCCCATGTTCATTTGTGGGATAATGTGTTTTCTAGGAGGAAGTTGGCTGCCAATTCCATTAGAAGCAAGAACTAGATTTTATTATAGCAGCAGAAAACTAGAAAACTCTTGAAACAATCTCTGAATTAACTCTGCATTTCAGCTGCAAGAATAAATGAAGGAAAGGATTTTTCTCCACGTGCACCTGACAACTGACGTGTTTTTTGCTTGATTTCTGGTGCACAGTATTTGTCATGTTTTCTTCAGTGAGGTAAAAGGAATCAATCTTCTGCATATTGCTTCCATGAGGCACACTCCACTGCTACTAGTCTAGGCCTCAGCTTTTTATTTCTAATTATTTGTTTCTCTTTATTCTTCATAATAGTTTCTTTAGCTCTAAGAGAATACTTTCACCCAGAACACCGATAACATTCCATTCTTGTCACTGTTATGCTAAATTCTGCATGTAGTAATTTCATTTCAGTACATCTCCAGTCACTAATCTCTTAGTCCTCCAACATTCCTTCCCTTTATAAACGTACTGCTGCTTTATCTCACATGATGCTATGCCCTCCTCAAAATATCCGTGAAGACATAGAATGAAACTGCCAACTATTTCTATTCCCCGGCTTCTGCACGGGGGGTCAGACGAGGAAGAGAGGATGAAGTATCTGCCATGTCTTTATCTATCAGGGGGGAAAAAAAAATCACACCAGTGAAGGATGCCTTTGTTTCCTGAGTTCAAAATCCGAGTAGTCTGAGCAACTGCATAAATGATGGTGTTTCAAGCAATTTTAGCCTTCCTCTTCCTACTCTGCTCCCTTTTTTCCTTCCATTCCAGGGCTTGTAACAGCCACAATTATTGGGTGAGAAGAGTAAATGGACAGTTAATCCCATACAGCTGTGGCTTCTTCCAGAACATGTGGACTTGGAGCAGAACCAGAGAGGTGCTGCAGTTTCTCTCACTGGTGACTCCGAGCTCTCCTGCCCTTGGCTTTAGGTAGCTCAAACCACAGGAACATTTTCCAGCACCTGTTAAAGCTGAGTGCACCCCACCCCCAGAGCAGTCAGGCTTCTCCTGAACACCACCAGCACCTCTCCAACGTGTCTCACAACATGTGTTCCACCTCCTGACGGCCTTCCCTAAGAAAAACACAGCAACACAGGTAAAAAAATCTCTGCTAGAGATCAGCACTTCAAAAGTGCCTTTGCAAAAGGTACAATGCTCTCATGCAAAGCCCGTGAGGCGAAGGCATCTCCACTCATGTAAAAAACCCAAAAAACAAATCCACAGCTAGAACCTATCACTGGAAGACCGCAGAGCACGACGACAATATATTTCAACATTAAATACGACTGTTACAGCATGTGTCTTTAAACAGATACCAGGGTAGCTTTTCAACAAATATAAACAAAAAAGGAAAAGACAGTTACAGTCAATGCTTATTTTTTAAAATTTTACCTAGGGGGGTTCCCACTATTCATGAACTGAGAAAGCACAGATTTAGGAATCAAGGTCTATTATTAAAATCTTTTCTTCTGAAGAGGTCATTTGTTTCTCACTTTATTCCATATGACTGTAATTTTGTTCATGCAGGATGGAAAATAGGTGGGCTCTAGTATTTTTGCAGAAGGAAAATGTAATTATCAAAGCTAATTCAACATACTCTTAAAACCCAGTATTTTTAATTAAAAAAATTAAGGAAAATGAATGAAAAACTTTTTGATGCCACTGTGTTATTAAAGTTGGATTTTTAATCACACCAATTATTTCTCAGAAACACATCATTACACACTTTTAATTAACTTCTACTTAACAACTTTGGGTGATTAAGTCTTAAGATATCTCACATCATACACAGGGGGAAGTGGCAGTTTGATATGTTACATAATATGACAGAGATGACACAGACTGCTCATAACTTAGGGCTTTTATAATTTTATTTTTTCCTTATTAAAAAATTCCACCGTTCTTGTCAACGTATCGTTAACAGCAGAACGAGAATCAGAGTTCAAACCATTTACTCTTAAGTGTTCCAGTTTAAGGTGAGGCCTTGCACAACATCTAATGACACATCCTGCCTGACAGAACTTGTGCGGGATAACAGCCGCCAAGGCAGACAACTTTCCAGGTTGTCAACTTCCAGCGACAGATATTTATTGACTAATTAAATGGTCCTTTCACATTCTTGTCTAATTGAAACTTAATGTGAACTAACCACAGCACAATTACAGTGCACAATACATTCTGGATGATGCACTCATTTCCTACCCCATAAGCAAAATCTAAAATTCTAAAGGTCTGGGTAACCTAATGTGCACATAAGTTCAACTCAGACAAACTCTGCCAGAATTACAGCACTCATTTGCATTCTCTCTGCAATCCTAAAAGCTGCTTGGGCAATGCCAAGACTCAAATTTTCTGTTTTTAAAGGTAGCTCTGTAAATTCTACGAAGCCATTTATTATTACAAGCCAGACGAATTACTCTGGGAAAATACAGCTTGCACCCAGAAGTAGGAAACTAGGAAAACACCTTTGCTGAAAGGATTGGACTCCATTCAAGAATGTATCAGCTCAAGGATAATATAAACAAAAGAGAAGAATATTTTCACGAGTACCACGTAGTTATTGAGAGTGTGATTTTGGAATCTAAACCAGTTTTAGTGAAGCAAACAGCTCGCTTGTTTTATTTGCTTATACTAGAAGATCCTACTTCTGAAGGAATCACTCCTTCTCTGTTACAATTCCACGTTCTAGCCTCAGAAACACCATGTAGCTGCCAAAAATCTGCCACTTCAAAAATAACCGCCAGGTAATATACAGGATATCAGGTTAAAACATTAGCCTTCCAATAAATATTATCATTAGAAATTCAGCTCATCCCCCACCTTCCTGCTTTGCATTTCAGATCTGAACTTCCTTATAAACCTTGGCACAACTCTTGCTAAATAGTTGAGTCCAGGTAAGAAATGCCAACTTCCTAAAATAAGTTAAGCCAGCCCAGGGCATAGACACCACTATTATGCAGTGCTCTCCTATTAGGAACTTAAAAAAGAAAGAGATGGAGCAATTTCTGGAAGAACATGCTTTTTAATAGAAGTTAAACAAATTGGACATGAAAAAGGAAATATTTTGCTCTAGCTATGTCACCTGAGGGAAAATACCTTCATTTATAGTATACAGGTAAAATTAGTAATCAAAGTAAACAGAACTTTTCACTTAGTATATGAATAAAATTAATAATCAAGTAAACAGAACTAATTATGTAGGACTTTTCCTCCCTCTTGGTATAACATAAATATCTGAAGCTTTGAAAAACTGAGTAGTGAGTCATGAAGAGCCTAAAACAATCTTATCACACACACAGTAAGACATTGCTAAGTAGGGCATGCACTGCCAAATGCTGGAGCTTCTAACCTGAGAAAGTTTTCCCATGTTTATCTTGGGTCATCATCTTTCCTTTTTCTCCAGTGTGTTAAAGGTAGCAGAACTTAACAGAGAACCCAGACAGCTCCAAGTCATGGACAACATATTATGAAACCAGCTGTTCCAAAGAACATTTGATTATTGCTTAGCTAGTTAAAAACCCTCTCCAAATAACGTACTGTAGATTTCATTCTTTTCAGTTAGTTGATACTGTATGTTGGTTAAACATCCCGTTCCCAAACTACTCTTACATACAAATCACAAGAGATGGAAGAAAAAGAGAAAAGCACATTAAATATGCTGCAAGTTGCGCATTCCTATTAACTGCAAACTATTACACAGTAATTTTCCAGTTATTACTTTGCATTTTCGAAGTCAGTGACTTAGTGATGGCTGTTAATTTTTGCTCATTTACACTTCTACCATTTTTAGTACATATCAATCATTTAGAAAGAGACAGTGACATCCAACAGATTTAAAAACTTCGGGGTCTTAAAGAAAGTGATCACTGACTTCAGAAGAAAGACCTTGACTAAGCTCAGGGAGACCTACAAGATGAGAAGCTCTGCTTGGCAGTGTCAGTGCCATGTTGGGACCTCAAGGTTCATTCTGACGTATCAGTAGGTATCTACAGGATGTGACAGGAAAGATGAAGTCTGACAGTTCAAAGAGAACTGCCTCTTTCTCCAAAAAAATCCACCTTCGCAGAACACCTGAAAAGAGAAAAATATCTGGAGGTACCTAAAAAGGTAAGAAGAGGAAACTACCAAGAAGAGGCAAAAAGGGAAAATAAGCAGCAATCACAAAAAAAAAAGAGGTGAAATCAGCACCAATGGCTTTTCCCTAGCTCAGATAAGCATTTTTTTACGCATTTTAAGTATATTTTAATATGACAATGACCTTTTGTTTCAAGCCTTGTCCCCTATGCACTGGCACAGTCCCATGGGCTCCTTAGTTGGGCCCCCACCATCAAAATGTCATCTGTATATTTCCATACTTAATGACTTGAAAAAATTGATACTGAATCATGAAAACACATTTTTTTTTGTTAAAAAGACACCTCAAGAATGTTAAGAAAAAAAAAAATAACTCACAAGTTTTCCTTCCTTTGCCTCTTTCAGCCAAAAAGGACACGCTGTCTCACTTTATTGCCTAAACAAGAGGCAGGAAGACAAAAACCATCTATAGGGCAGAGTATCTTAGCCTGAAGGCTGAATATATACTTTGGAAAATGAAACAGAAGTTCCTGGACTATCCTTCACTCTTTTTTATCCTCATCCACATCAGTATATCTTGTAAGACACAAATCTTTCAATATCTCCTTTCATGTATCTTTATTCCTGAGGTGCTTCTTTCACAGATATAATCAGATGTTTTCCCCCTTTCTTTGATCAATCTTTTTCAAATGGAAAATAAGTTACTAGAATGAAATGAATAATTGTTTTTTTCACATGGTTCTTTCATGTTACATTAATTTGGGCAGAAAACAGAAATGCAAACCAAACTGAATGTTTCTACATACAAATCGAGTTACTTCGAGCAGCTGATTTCTAGGCCTTTACTCACTGAAATATATATAACTTTCATATATATATATCTCCTTTATCTTTTATAAATATTATTTCTTTGGATATTTCATGCTTTTTTTTCCAATCTAGATTGTATCTGCTGACTTGAGGTGAGACCAGCACAAAGAACACTCTGTATTTTAGGGCAATCAGATACAGAAACAGGTTGATGACCTGAAGAGGTTTTATTAGGAAGCTGAACTGACAGCTCAAGTTTTCTGGACCAACCCCCTACCAATTTTGTCCAATTTAATATCTTCTAGGTCGCATACATTAAAATATGGGTTTTTATAAATAAAGGAAATTATTTACAGAACCTAGATGTACCTCTTTATCCAGGAAGCGTCTAATCTGTATGACACCAAGTCAGCCTGTGGCCTTCAGCCTGCACATAAATTTCCGCCAAGCAATTACCTGAAAGTCACTTTAATGGTAGGATGAAGTTACTCATCTCTCATATTTAACGACAGACAAGAACAATAATGCTGGTTTATGCTCGAGGTAAGGTCTTGGTTTCATTTGCCTTTTCTTCAAGTATAACACATGAGAAAAAAAGATGGACATAATTCAAAGAACTAACAGGAAATTTGAAGAACACATATGGACTATTTTCTGGCCTGTGTATAAAATCAAATAATCATTTTAGTTGTTGCATTTTGACACTACAGGGTGCAGAAAATGCTTTCTGTGTAAGAAGCCAGTTTGAGATACTATTTCTCTAAGGCTACAAACATGAATGGTATCATTTAAAATTATTTTCTTTGTTTGTTATGATTTAATTCTTATTAAAGAACGTTGTTTCATGTGAAGAATTTTAAGACATTTTTGAGAAGACTTAAATTAGATGAAAGCTCTGCAAGCAGAAAAGTTTATTATTGTATATGTAGGAATTTAATTTATGCTATGCTTTCTCTTTGCTTATAAACTGTTCCCGTAAAAAAAAAATTCAAAATATTTGAAAATACTTATAATTCTCACTACACTGAACTCTATATACAAATAAATATGCTTTAAAAACCAACCTGCAGCCCTTTTGCTTAAAATTCCTTTTACTAAATGGACATATTATAAACTGTATGTTGATAAACAAAACTGGAAGAAGCTGTTGAACCCTCATAGAAGTGGAAAGTTCTTGCAAAAACCTCAGCAGCTGGGAGGAGAGGAGGCTACTGGTACTCCTGCCTGCGGTCACTGCCTGCTCTGGGAACCACCTTTTGTGCAAGATGCCAAGGAAAGTGTCTTTAAGGCCAAATTCCTCCCGTGACAGAAGGACTCACACTGAGAGACTCATATGCTTGTGGCAAGAACCAAGCTAGAAAACCCTGAGGCCATGAATCCCAAAACAGCTTAGCAGAGGGAGGGGCAGCTCATCCAAGGCACCGGGAGAAACCTCCCAACAGCAAATGGGAGGGCAGGTCTGACTTCCAGAAAACTGAATGAAAGAATCATTGAGGTAGGATGAAACAGGTCCTGCAGCTGCACTTTTGTGACTCAAAAGCTAAAGAAGAATAAATTTTATTTCTCTGCCATTTCTTGAAGGTATAAGGACATAATCCTTAGCTCCGACACAGCAGAGGTTTTGTTGTCTGTACCTTAGATTAACTTTGTTGAATAAAATATTCATTAAATGGTCATTAAACAACACTCCCCTTTGCCATGTAAGCAGGTAGATACATGAGTGCTCTTGATGTGGTACCCCTAGAGGTAAAGAGCGAAGAATTCAGGTGTACCTTTAAAGCAAATCAAACCCAACGTATTCATAAAGGAGGTACAGCTTCTTTTTTCCTCTGAAAAGCAGAATTAAAGAAATACTGTGCCGTTCTGTAATTAATTAAACAATATTACTGACAATCTCCTGACTTTGTCACTGACTTTTCCTCTTGGCTGGAACAATCCTGGCCAACTGCTTTGGTTAATAATAATGGAGAAAGTGAAAACTTTAAACAATAAGAAGAATTTGATTCCTGGGCAGTAACAGATTTTCTTTGATGCATGTCAAATGAAAAACGCCTTATGTGAAATTATGGAGCAACTATAATACTACAACGTGTATTTCTTCAGGTCCTCAGCGTAACACGATGGAAAATCAAAGGCAGAACTTCATCTGTGGTAGAAATTAATTTGTCTTCACTGACCTTCAAACTCAACATTACTACTGCCAGTCTTAGAGCTACCAGTTGTTCTACTAATACCCATTCTAAAGCTTGTTAGACCCTTAATAAATTAAACACTGTTTTTTAAAATGTTCAGTAAATGTTCTCTGTATAGGATGGAACAAATAAATAACTACGGATTTTTAACTTATTACTGATAACATAGTACTTTAATTGTGGAAAAAAAATTAAGAAATACATGGAAATCCTTGCCTACTTGATTTTTTAATTTCCAGTTTTCTTCTTTCTCTTGAGCATATCGCCCACTTCAGTTCCAATTACCTCACAAGAAAGACTTTGTCTTAAAAGTGTTTGCTAAACATCTCACATTTTTAAAGGAAGTGGATTAAAAAAAAAAGCAAAAGACCTAAAATTGAATCATTTAAAGTAGCTAATATTTTTTCCTGAAGGTTATAAAAAGAGTATATATACATATGCACAGACATACATATATATATATATCTGTTTGCATTCTGTCAGTGTAGCACTGCAATGGTGTGAATGCATCCAGCTAAACTTAGCTAGCTAAGATAAGCACTAGCTAAGATAAGCACTAGCTAAGATAAGCACTAGCTAAACTTTCTTCTTGGTCTCTCAGAAGAAAAAAATAATTTTTCAAAAAAGGTTACTTTCCGTCTATTTTCCTAACTTTGAAATAATTTTTTTTTTGTTGTCTATTAATAATTTAGACATTACTAACGGTCCTGGGCACCCAAAAGAAGGAGCATTTTTATGGTCCTGTGAACATACGTTTTATGTCAAGAAAACTATATTTTTATACATAATATAGCCCCATAAAAAGATTACGCTGAAAATAGCCCTAAGATAGAACAAATCATAAAGAAGTTAGTGCATGTGTTAAGCCTGTAGAGACACAGCATAAAAATAATATTCTTCTGACATTGTGAATGAATGTCACTTTCATATTTTTGTGGGGAAATTTACATGGACACTTTTGAAGGCAAATTGTGTCTCATGTATGTGGTTACCATTCTTCTTTTAGTGTATTTATAGAACTTGGTGAAGATACTTGTGGCTATTCAAACAGAATTTGTTCAAATGGCATTGCCTTGGCATATTGACTTCATATTGAAAGAATGCTCCATATTTTGCTGGTAAAAACATGGTATTTAGATACCACGTGGCTAAATCAAAGAAGAAAAAAATTTTGAGAAATATTGCCCATAACATGGTAGTTTGGCTTTTTTGAGTAGCACTTGAACTCTCAGAGCCAATCCTTGTGCTCTGTAAGCACATGGAACGCTGCCTGTGAAGGGCTGTTGGATCAGATCTTGCTATCACTGAAAACAAGTAACTGATAAGAAGGTAATTTGTTTTTCTTAAAAAAATGTTCACAGTGTCAGCTGAAGGAACTGAAAATTATGCCAACTTTGATACTTTCCGTATTATTTATCACAGTCAACGTAAAAGGTTTTGCCATTAAAACATACTAGAGATTTATATCAAATTGATTTTATTTATGATGACAATTACAGCCTATTTCAACCAGAAGTAAGGCTTTTACAGATGACACACAGTTTTATTTCTCCTGAAAAAACACGAAGTATTCTATTTAAATTACAAACACTGCTGTATTTTATGACTAGCTAAATCATTAATCAAGATAAGTACGGCAAAGCCAAGGGATCTCAGTTTACTTGGTGGCTGATTGCCCAGCAACCATCCCCTGTAATTGTTTTTAGCAGCAGAGCAGTGTTCCTGGAGACCAGGGGCTCTCACAGCCCATGTCCCTTTTCCTGCAGCGGTGCAGGGGAAAACTAAAGAACCCAAACAAAACACAGCCAGATTTCAGATAAGTCCCTGCTCAGTTCCATTGCCTGCAGCTCCACCACAGCACTGAGCAATGCGAGATGAGGTCTTCTGAGAACCCAAGCCTGCTCACAAGTGGTGATCTGTGTTTTAAATATGATTTTTGGGCTGAAGAAAGTAGATCTATTTCATGATCAAATGCTAAAAGTAAGTTTAAAAAAAAGTAATTACTTAACCATCATTTATTAAATTATTTTGTATGATGGTGGGAACTAGACTATTAATATATATTTAAATTTAATGTAACCTTGTAAAATAGTCACAGAAACCTTCTAGAGCAAGGAAATGTAACAGTTTATTCTTAACATAATTCCTGCTGAATGTAATTTACTTTTCCACTGCAAAAACTACACCTTCTCCACATTCTCTACTTATGCCTCTTTTTCTCCACATTCTCTACTAATGCCTCTGGCTCATCACAGACACCTTCATTTAGGGAATTTATTTTCCTTATTTGGACCCTACTCATTATCACCCTGTTCACTTTTCACATATACCTACATTGCTCCCTGATAAATCCATCCAATGAATTATTCCAGTAGAGAATGGCCCAATAACTAATCCTCAGCCAGGATTTAGAAACTCCAGTGCTTTCGTAGAGATCTCAAGTATGATTCCCATTAAGGCACTGGAAGAAATCCAGCCAGAGAAAACCAGACTTTTGCCCAGCCTAACTCATCCTGTTTTTTGGCAAAATGGATGGTAGAGCTAAGATCATGAGGTATTTTAACTACTGATGACATGCTTGATGTTGCATAAAGGCTGTAGGTCTGTCTTCACTGAAGTTGCCTCCTACAGTTCAACATAGTTTTTAAACAGAAGTTGTTAGAAGCAAAGATCCCAGTCAAAGCTGGCTACTGAGAAAAGGTGGCTGAACATTTCTGTAATAGATTCCTTTCTGTCACGAAGAAAATAGTATGCAAAGATGTACCGGGTTAAATGGAAAAGCCACTCTAACATGTTATTAACAGCGTGAAAGATCCCTGACTTGCAGGGCTAAACCAAGTTGAAGGAAATTGGTTCATGCCAGATTTGCCTTGCCTTTATATTTTCAGTAGTTTGCCACAAGAATGGAAAGTTAGGTACAGCCTTGGTCAGAAATTCAACCATGATTTTCATACAGCAATAAATAAATGATTTATTGCGAAATAAAACCCCAGGGTAACAAGTCCAACCCTTGCTGCATTTGATATTCCTTTATTTTACTTTCACTAGATACGGGAGACATACTTTTGGGTACAGAGCCCGAACTGAATTCTCCAGTGTATTCAGAGCTCCAGTGACTGCAAACCAAGCAGAGATGAGGTAATGCTTCCTACCCACACCCCCAAATGTATTCAGAGTTGCAAAGCCTTTATCAGAAATGAGTAGCCTGGATTTTAACCGAAGCATCCAAACCAGAGAGTGTTTTTGCTAGAGCCATGTACATTCCACAGGAGGTACACAGCCCACCTGAGAGAGCACAAAAGGGAATAAATTAGCCATACCTCGCTAGGCCTTGGAAGAAGCAGCCAAAGTAGGGAGATGTGTTTGTTCTCTGCCAGGTGTCTGTCTGGACGGAGCAAAGATGATCTGTTTGCTGTATTTGTGTACTGTGGGTCCCTAGGGCTCATCAGTCCCTACTTGTCCATAGCATTATAACTACCATTACAAACATAAAACCAGTATTATGGTGATATATTTCACTGGAGAGGTATTGCACATTGCTTCCTATAAAACTCTAGCACTGAATTATTACTGGAGAGACCAAGTTCAGGACACAATATTTTTCATTTATGCTACAGTCATTGCCCCATTGCTAAATGTTTGTCTGTACAGACACCAGAACTCTAACAAACAGTGGCAACATCTCGACATTAACTGAAATCAGGTGACCAATTTACCACAGGGAAGAAAACTGAATGGAAAATGGAACATCGTTATTTGGCTACTTTTAGTAGTTTGGTGTCGGATTATCTGTCCTACTGTGAGATCTTTTAGATGAGATACAAAATTTAGAGTTCAACTGTCATAGGGTATTAGAGAGTCCATAAGAGGTCAGCTATTAACCCTGATCTAGCAAAATTCAAAAAGCACTGATAAATAATTAATCTTTGCCTAAATCAATGATAACGGATATTCTATTCAGATAAAATAATTTTTACGTTTTTCCAACTTTTAGCTTTGAGGCCTTGGACAGCTATTGTGTTTTGTTCCTGAAAGAATGCTGCAATGAAATAAAACATGGATGATCTCCTGTATAAACACAGTTGTTAGAGCTCCTTGGGATCTCTTTTGCATGAAGGCAGTCCAGTCCATACAAGCAGAGCAGGATGCAATGCAGCACATCTAAGATTTTAGAATGAGAACTTAAACCTCAGTTTTGAAGGTGCAAATATCTCTAAACATCAGTGTGGGTTTACTGTAATTTCAAGTAATTCTTAAACCTGACAAAATTAACTTACTATAATTATGATTAGATTTTTCAGCCTAAAATCATCACTGGTTAGTGACTCAGCTAATGAGTGTTTTTATGATTTATTAGTTAAACCAAAAGATTATGAGTTTAAATTCTATTCCTGATTAACTATATTAGAAATTATATACGTGACTTGTCATTTGAAAATAATGTTGTCTTAAAGTTTAATTAAGGCATGCAAGCTGTTTTGAGTAACTTCAGGTGAAAGGTTCAACATTACTATTACAAATTATAAGGAAAATACCACACAGTCTTGCTATTACTAATGTTACTAATATGAGATTTAGGATAAGGTGGCAGCTTAAACCAATCAAACTCAGTACAAAATGTTGCCCACAGATGAAGAATTTATCTGCCCTGATGCAGGAATTACTGTGCAAAGTGATGTGACCTGTATTACAGAAGAGGTCAGATTAAGTAACCACAATAGTCTCTCTGCACCCTAAAATCCTGTAATATTTCAGACTGAAAAGAAGTTAAATACAAAGCTCTACTTGCTTCTTTCTTCTGAGTATAAACTATATGAGTGCCATTCAACTATATAAACACATTCATTAGGTTTTCAGTAGGTCTCCTTTCTAAGGAAAGAAATTACATACTTTTGAGCTCTTGAGCGAACTACAGTGTTTTTTATGCCTTTAATTCAGCACTCTTAGGGCTTACAGTTCATTGAAATTCAAAATCATGGGTACAAACTGTGTTCACAAAGAAAATGTTGACCTTCCTATATAGCAAATGCCTTTTCGTTCTCCTTTTTTTTTATTTTAATAAAGAAACACTAATGAAGCTGAAGGAGGTAAAAGATTTGACCTTCCTATTAAAATAACAAATGTAATATAATTCACATATTACAGCATGTTGGCTACTGCTCATGAAATAAAATACTGCAACAGAAAGAGCATATTGTTTCTACACATCGAAAATATGCAAATTAGACAAGTATTCAATATTCACTTGAAAGCGAGAAAATGTACCAGACTACCAATGGTATTTAGGAAAGCAAACTGGTTGAACATGATTATTTGAATTTAAAAAATGGGTATGGGATTCCCCTCTCTTTGCTTCTTGCCATATATGGTATCTGTGGAATATCCACAGGGCAAATTATTCACTACCTTTTTCAAGATGAAAAGCTACTGATTGGCATCAGACATCAAGAGGGATTTTGGCATTAGAATAGATTTACACTTGATGACATGTCAAAGGCTTGAAACAAAAACTACAGAATTTACTCATGAATGCCGAAGGCAAGCCACTTATTCAATAGTAGCTCAATGCACATCTTTCCAAGGATGGCATTCAACCACACCAAGAACAAAATACAGCAAACAAAACATGGTTATACTTGGAAATGAATGTGCTTGACTAGGCTGAACAAAATAACAGCCAGCATTACCTGTTGCCAGCTGTCAGTGAAGAATAAAGAACTGTAACATCCTTGTAATAAAGAGGGAAACAGAATCCAAGCTTATAATGAAAATACAGCAGTTAGTGGGATGAAGTAGGATCAGCAGCAGTATGTGTGGGCATGATAACTCCCACTCCCAGCCTACTGGCCCTTTAACTGATGTGTCCTCACTTCTCTTTGCCCAAAAATACTTGAAAATAAAGAAAAACTATGTAGGGAAGTAGGCACAAGGTGTAGTGCACATAGGTGTAAGAATGCATGGCATACTGCCAAAATCGGCCATTTCTCCTTCAATCTCCATTCTGATTATTTAAAAAATACTTTCATTATTTGCATTACAGTGGAGCGCTTGTAAAAATTGTTACAAATGTTGACAAGATTACAGTTATTTAGGCACAGCCAGCCACTGAACATTTTTCTGGTGACTTTATTTTAATGGAAAATAAAAATACAGGTAATATCTCATTTCCGTATTGGATGTGTGGGAAGGATCATCTAAATAACTTTGGTATGAAAAATCCGTGAGCAATCACAAGCCTAGGTACAGCAGAAGTCATAAATAGAAGGAAACACGAGAAGCACAAGGGAACACCCACTCACCCACCTCACTGAACAACCTGATCTCCTTTTATGACTAGGTGACCCGCCTGGTGGATGAGGGGAAGGCTGTGGATGTGGTCTATGTGGACTTCAGCAAAGCCTTTGACGCAGTCTCCCACAGCATATTCCTGGAAAAGCTGGCAGCCCACGGCTTGGACAGGGGCACTCTGTGCTGGGTTAGGAACTGGCTGGAGGGCCGGGCCCAGAGAGTGGTGGTGAACGGGGCTGCATCCAGTTGGGATCCAGCCACTAGTGGTGTCCCCCAGGGATCAGTGTTGGGTCCAGTCCTGTTTAGTATCTTTATCGATGATTTAGATGAGGGGATTGAGTCCAGCATTAGTAAATTTGCAGATGACACCAAGCTG
>VZRE01014208.1:485316-516941 GCA_013396775.1 Cephalopterus ornatus
CTGTGTCCAGTTCTGGGCCCCTCAGTTCAGGAAGGAGATTGAGGGGCTGGAGCAGGTCCAGAGAAGAGCAACCAGGATGGTGAGGGACTTGAACACAAGTCCTGTGAGGAGAGGCTGAGGGAGCTGGGGTTGTTTAGCCTGGAGAAGAGGAGGCTCAGGGGAACCTCATCACTCTCTCCAACTCCCTGACAGGAGGTTGTAGTCAGGTGGGGGATGGTCTCTTCTCCCAGGCAACCAGCATGGTCTTAAGCTGTGCCAGGGGAGGTTTAGGTTGGATGTTAGGAAGAAGTTCTTTACAAAGAGGGTAATCAGGCATTGGAATAGGCTGCCCAGGGAAGTGGTAGATTCTCCGTCCCTGGAGGTATTTAAGAAGAGACTGGATGTGGCACTTAGTGCCATAGTCTAGTAACCGGTAGTAGTGGATCAAGGGTTGGACTTGATGATCTCAGAGGTCCCTTCCAACCCCTATGATTCTGTGATTCTATGACATCCATGGGTAGAGGTGCATTAGTTTGTACCTTCGCCCTTACAGGGATGTGCTCATGTCACACTTCACACACAAAGTTAAGAGACTGCTTTGTGCAGATATGGTATCAAAAGTTAGGAGCACAGTTTGCCTGAAGTACCTGCAAGTAAGTGAATGCAAGGAGTAACTTGCATAAAATCAGACAAGAACAAGGAAAATTTGTACTTGGTTTTTCCTTACCGTATCAGATTCAAAGCAGAAGTGAACATATTACTTTTAAGAATCCTACAATTGTATTTCAACTCCACTTTAGAGACGAAGCAAATTCATTATGCGTTTGCTAATTTAAAATAATATAAAAAGTATATTTTGGTCTTTACTTTGATAAGCTGGATGCTTATGTTAAGGAGGACACCTACGTGCTCCTAAAAGAAATAGTCAATGTTCTAAAGGATTTTCAAATATATAGTACTGTTTATTTAGAGCATCTTCACTGGCTGAAAGTACTGTAAATTATGTAAAAAATTTGAATTCGATTGATAATCAGAATCTGGCAGAATGACCTAATGTTCATAGGAGATGATTATTCAACTTTTCTAATAAAGATATTGAAAAATGGCATTATGAAGTAGCCATCATATTTCATTGCTTTTAAGAGTTACTGAGTACTTGTAAATACAGCCAGTTCCTTTAGATCTGTACAAACGGCAGATGAACTCCTTGAAAATTTGGCTGAATTTGTAGATGCAAATCACTTCAAGAAAACTGTTTCAAAATATCCCACCTCCTCCTCCTCGGGTGTCTTCCAAAAGACAGTGAGAGAAATATTTTATCTTCAAAATATATCACACATTCCGTATTAGATGCTGATCCCAGAATAGTCAAGAAATCAAAAAGTTGACAAAATACAGATGCATGAAGAGTGTCTGTGGCATCTGTGAAAAGTACTCTGGATCAGCATTTTGGTTCAGGTGGCTCTGCCTAAGGTGTCTGCCATCACCAGCCTCAATTTTTTTTTGAGAAAAAAAATAGCTTCCATGAATGGAAAAAGCTTCATTTTCAAGAACAATCATTAAGTTTAATGCTTACTGTAACAGACATCCACAGCAAGGTAACAACTGAAATTTAATGCGTGTGGGAAGGTGAGAAAATATTTAACTGACTGCTAAAAACATACCTTTTAGCACTTCTCAGATTACTGTTGCTCAGTTCCAAAAATGGCATCTCCCTTTTCCTGCCTAGTGAGATGCTCTCAGCTGGACTTCTGGACTATAATTAATGCCTTCTATATGTTAAATAAATACTAAGAACACAGACAGCTACAGTGTAAAACATAAAACGAGAGCATATCACTTTAGTACTGCAATGGACAGTAAGGACAACCTCTAAGTGAATAAATAAATAAATGGATGAACTTTACTGCTTTTTTCAAACTTTTTATTAAATGATCTTCAGTTATTTGTAACTGAATATATGTTTTTTGGCTTAGAGCTGGGAGGATGCTGTTCCACAGTACTGTGAGGTTGCTACAGCAGTAATTTATTACGGAACAGCAAAATTATTACAGAACAGTAATTCAGCATATATAGGTGGGTCATAAAAAAGAGAGTTTCACGGAGATTTTTACATTATATGGTAACATACATGCATGAATTATTCTGTCAAGTATTAAAACTTGATTATGTATATCTGCATGATCATCTCTATTTGTGTTAACATTCACCCAGGTTCAAAACACAAAACATTTACGGGAAAGAAATTCTAATTTTGTTTTGAATATATAATTAATACTATCTGAGCTCCTTCAGCAGTAATTGTGCTTATATATATTTATACTGTATTTCACATACATACAAAGGGGGACAACATGCTGTTGGTAATTAAGTATCTTCCCAGTATGCACATTGACAGGGACGTAGGTACTTCTTTACCTGAATTTATAACAAATAATTGTGGAAAGGATATTTCACTAACCCCATTCTGTTATGGCTGATCTCTGAACTGGTAAAAAAGACATTTTACTCTGCTCTTCTTCTGTGTAAGATTACAGACAAACGGTCTTGGACTGCTTAAATGGTGAAGCTGTAGAGAACCCCAATAGAACAATTCAAGCAATTAAAAAATCTCAACACTGCTGCGGAAATAAAAGACTAGAAAATTTTCTTCTAATTCCATAAACGCAACCCAAAATGTACAGAAAAACTGTTTACATGCTATTGGGCCAGGAATGATTACTTAGATATTGGGTTGGGCTTTTGTCAAGCTTTTATTAATTTCTTGCCATACTTACGCAAGTTTTTAAAGAAAATACTGAGAAGACATGCTTACAGGAAATGCCAGTAATGCAGCAAAGAATTAAAAATAAAATAAATGCAGTCCTGTCCTATTACCTGTAATGCATCAATGGAAATGGCTAACGTTTAATGGCCCAGGTTGCTTTTAAGTCATTTTATCATACCACTGTTTTATGTCAAAGATAAAACCAGTTGTGAGAGGTGTTCTGAATAAATAAAGGTTTACCACCTGGAGCAGTAAAATGGATTTGAATTTTTAAATACAGAGCTCTGAAATTTGGTATGAAGATGGAATATTCGAGAAACGCTTCAGGCCTCACATACTGTAAGGCAGAAATTTAAGGGAACATCAGTGTAGAAGGACTCATCTCATACCCATCTGAGCAAGAAGACTGGCACCTATTTCTGACAAGAAAAGTCAAGTGACAACCCCACAGGATGAGGGAGACAGAAAGAGGTGGAGGGAACCACCTTTTTCACGTGGACATTGAAAATAACTGGACATTAGTTTCTCAACATAATCCAGATCTGGATGGCTGCAACTCACAGGTGAATGTGAATAAGTGATTTATTGTTAAAGATATTGTCATGCAACCACTTCGTTGCATATTTCTATTGTTTTATATCTTTTTAAACCACATCATTTATGCATCTGAATCATTACTTAGTTATTGTTAGGAATCTGCATCTGAACATCTGAATGCTAAAAACATGTAGATATAAAATACTTGGAATTATGATTTCAGATCAGTCTTTAATTTCAAGTAAGTGCCACCCCTGATCCTCTTGTACAAAATGAGTTATTTTGTACATACTCAAAATACTCAACTTCTAAGTATTTGTACTACTTACACTAGACACACTACTATGAACCTGATGAGAAAAGCTTTCACCTTCAGGTTTTGCAGACTTTTATTACTACAACTACGTTGTTAAAGACGGCTCATATTAAAGTATGGTTCTCTAACTAAGTGGTCTTCAAAGCAGGCTGCACGTATTTGCACACAGGTCAACAGTCAGCGAGAAAATTCCCTATTTTCAAGGTCTTAAGCCTCAACTTCTTTTTTCTATAGCAATAATGCAGTCTGATGTGCACAGTCTGACTGATGGTAGTGAGGAAGTTAGTGATGGATACCCTTATTTGGTAGAAGCTGAAGTGGCTCCTTCTTTTAAGCCAAGAGTGAAAAATCATTAACAAAGTGAAAAACAAAGCCTCTGCCTATTTTACTGCTTTATACTGAACATTATTATATACCATTTTGAAGCCATCTCTCATCTTTTAAAAATTAATACAGCAAATGGAATTAATAGATGCATAGGAAGTGTTTCAATGTCACTTCGACTCTGCACACTTTTTGAAGCATATTATAAAATATGCTGGGTCCTTGTATCCATAATTTAAGCAAGTTTATTCAAAAGAAGGCTTTTTGATGACATATTCATTGCATAATATAACCAAAAGCCATACCTAATGTACTTATAGGCAAAATAATGCTATGTACATCCAAAATAAGTGTCTGAGCTGTTTTTACCATGACTTATTCATACACTCAGAACTGCTTTCATTTCCTCTATGAAAACATCTATTCAAAATATTTGTTTCTCGTTCCATCACCTCTCCACTGCTAAGTAAAATGAATAACACGATTATCATAAACATGCATTTAATTCATTTTGCCTTGCATAATACAGCATGTCAGAGAAAAGGTTTTTCCTCTTGTGTCTGTGGAGGAAGAAAAGCTATTACTTCATAATTTTGTAACGGGAATCCTGCTCATAGTAAATCATAGTAAATGAGGTTTTTATTTAATTTTGTGTATTTCAGATCTCTTTGGCAGGTCTAGCTCATATTGAGGGTTTAAACTTCTGTTCTTATCTATGCCTACATTTTGGTCAAAACTGGTCAGACTAATAAAAGAGACCAAAAATGTTACCAAAACCCCACACCTGACTATAATTTCCCAGTAATTATTCCCTACTCTTTCTCAACACTGACAATATAAGTTATACTGACAATATAAGTTATTCTCTTTTATTTAATCAGACTTCTCTCTTTTGAAGGGCAGATGTTTCCCCATTACCATGGCAGAATGTCTTTGTTTCCTCACCAACTGTAGAGACAAATGATAGTACAATAAACTCTGGCAGTTTGCCTCGCTGTTACTTGGTGGAGACAAGTCAAACTGTTTCAGGGAGTATTTAAATATTTCAAAATTCAGAACAAGCCCCTTGAAACTATCACATTATCTGCAGATAGGCTGACATTCACCCCAAAGTTCAGCTTGTGTTCTAAAAATCGACTGCAATAACACTTCTGCTCTACACAGTTCTCTTACCAATTTAAGTAGCGGCGAAATAGCACCAGGAGGCAAAACAAATCTAATTTGATTTACATAAAAAATTGAAATAGCTTGCTGGACTTCTGTAGCAATATATAGACAAGTGTTAAAACGTGAAGTGGCTGACCTTGATGTTGCTGAGTCATATAAAAGACATTTTTGCCTTTGGAATAGAGCCCTCAACACGGCCCTATGAATGCAATATACTAAAATATAATAATAATTGAAAAGAAAAGAAAGGAAAGATAGGAAAGAAGAGATACTTTCCCCTGGCAATGGGACCACAGCAAACTCAGCTCCACAGCTATTGTTATGTAGCTACACTCTCCCAACGTTGGGAATAGTTCAAAATGTCACATGAGGAGAAATGTCCAAAGCAAGACAGGACAGTAACTTCTGTGAATTTGTAGCAGAATTGAGAAAGATATGTCTGTGAGAGACACTATTCGAGAGTGAGAGATATGAGCCTGATATGATTCAGAATGTAACTCACCTTCTCTGGTGACACATCCTTCTGAGGTATTCAGTGAAGACTGTAATTACAGCTGATATTTGATTCATCAAAAGATTCAACATATCACCTTATAAAAATAGAACCTATAGGCTAGCCACAAAAAGTAGATGAAGTCTAGAACTTACTGAAGGTGACAACTAAATTAGTTAATGGCAGGATATAAATAAGATTAGTTCCACAAACTTATTAAGCTCACACTTTAAACAGTCTTTTTGATACAGCAAGTAGAGTCTCTCAGGGGACAGGAAGGTCTTGGATTCCCTTCACAAAAAAAGAACTAACAGAGACTTGGACCGCAAAGAAAGCTCTAGAGATGTGATTTACAATGTCTATGATGAATGAGAAATTGTCAAATTGTTCAGACTGATGAGTAGAATGAACTGTGAACAGGAGACAAGTTTTTGGTTTTTTTTTGCTAGAGAAAAATAATATCTGAGTGAAATGCAGAATGAAGTAAAAGACAATAAAGGCCCTAAATACAAATTCAAGGAGGAAGAGATATAGGACAAATCACTGTGTTGCAAAAAAGGAAGTTTGCAACCATCACCTTATTGTGTATTCCAAACCAAAGGCATTAGGGTGGTTGAGTACAGATCAAGTGGTTAAAGAAAACCTTAATATGAAGAATTTGACTGTTTATTGGACCTAGTTTTTACTGGCAATTCCTCTCACTCAGGAATATCTTATAATAATATTAAAAAAGCATGTGTGAAGATGATTTGTAACATCTTTTGTTTCATAGAAAAACTAGAAGATATTTTGAGGAAAGAAAGCAAGATGGAAAATTTTTGCCAGTGGCACTATTTGTTATTTCTCTAAAAAAACCCCTCAAAGGACAGAATCTGCTCAGTTTCTATAGTAATTCAGCTCATTTTGCAAATGAAAATGTTTGAGTACACAGATTTATTTTTATTACTGTGTTATCTGTGTCGTGTTTCTAATTGGATGAAAAGTATCTTATTTCCTACCGCTTTCAATAGCTAGGACAAACTGATCAGAGTTATTTCCTCTTCACCCCCTCAGAGAATTATTAACTATAATATGAAGAATGACAGTAACCCACTATCTGTTTGGAACAGTATAAATAGTAATATAGTGTCAAAAGCATCCTAGAATACGTACATATATTTATATATACACACACATACCTACACATACAAATATATGTACTTACATGTACACACACAGAGAGAAATATAACCACCCTAAAAACCAGACCAATCTGTCTGTTTTCACTGCAACACAGCAAATAACAGGGTAATTTCTTAATACTTAGCTGGTATTGATTAGCCCCAGCTGAAATAATTGGGTTTCTTCAGGATCATGGCACATTCTTCCCTTTAACACAATGCATCAGATTTTAGTACAAGTGGATTTTTTAAAGGAATATAAAACCACAAAATAAGCTTCATAACAGTAGAGGTTCATGTTTATGACTATTTTCTTCTAAGGGAGGGACACAGTCCTCTAGAATTTCAGAGTGAGTACTCCATATAAAACACTTCTGTATTTCACCAGTTCTCTCTTAAACAACAGAGCTGAGATTGCCACTGGCCAGTACACTGTTCGGCCTATTTTGATGTTACTTATAAAACTCTATTTTTTAATATTTCTTTTGCTGAAACTGGCAGAAGCACTTACAACATCCAAAGTTATTAATATTATACTTCAGAACACTCGACCAGCTAACGCTACGCATAAGATATCCCAGCTCTTGTGAATAAAAAAAGTTACATACATAAGTTATAAGAACTCATCCTACAAATAATTTAATGCAGAGTTTAGCTCTTCACAAAGCCACTTGTGTGCAACCTGATCAAACCTTTACATGACTGGAGCTTCCACAGGAATAATCACTTTCTGTGCTTATTTTGCAGTTCTAAGGTGCAGAAGCAGTGTATTTGAATCTGTAATTTGAAGTTATAATAATATTTTATAACTCCTAACTGAGTGAAAACGATTTGGAAGACTGCATTTAACTTCCTGTTTTGATAAGACTGCTATAGGTGTATTGAAACAGGACTTATATAAGTGGGTGACATATTCCTACTCAGGAAGTCACATTTTTCTAACATACTGAACCTTTCTGTTTGTGTCAACTTAAAAAACTCCAACATTAAAGTCTTTCTTATGACTCCCTCCTAACAAACAAGCACAGTCTTTGTGGTTGTTAATAAAGTGACACCTGCTACAACTCCAGTGTAATACTCTTAATGGAAGATTTTATCACTGTTCAATGAGAAATTATGCCAACACCAGTGTTAACCATTGCAGTGAGAACATTTTCTAACTGTTTAAACGGTGTTCAAATTTAAGTAAAACTGTGCTAGAGGCGTATCAGTTGAACTGGAACCATCATATAAACTGTTATTACTACTAACAATTGGGTCATAATTATAACTTTCTGTCATAATGAGGCATTATGAATAACATTTATACAACACATACATATCTAATTATGATAGATCAAAAAATGTTTGCCACTTATGTTACGATTTGTGTCATTTCACTAAAATGGTCTCACTAGCTGTGACCAAGTATGATACGGAGAGAATCTTAGTGGTATGAAATTTTCCACAAAAAATATGTACTAAAAAGTAACACAGCTCATAAATGAGGAAAAGAAGAATGATTTGGAGCAGTAACAGAAGGCATTTGTTTGTAAGAAGAATGTGAACTTCTCCTACACAGGTATTTGACTAAAACCAGGCTTCCAACAAAAAAGTATGTCTTGCTCTTAGACAACGAGATTCAGTGTTATGGCCTGGCTCAACCAAACAATGAAATTAAAGACTTTAAAATCAGATGTAGACACATATTGCCTTAACTCTGCAAAAGAGCTTTACGTGCAAAAATAATTAATGGGTCAATTCTTAAACTCTCTGTATCCTGTAATTGTCTATTTTTAAAATGTTATTAATTTACAACGCCTTCCATGACACTAAATTTAGGTTAATATACTAATATATATTAACAAGATAATTATGTCAAAGTTTATCATCAACAGTTCATAATAAAAAGTTATGCTCAAAAATAAAACTTATTATTTAAGTTTAGACTGCACAATAAAGTATTAGCAACAAAAAAATGTTAATTAATTTCTAATTCTCTATTCTTTTATTTAGATTTCATGAAGGTTGATTGGACTTGATCCATCATTTTATGGAAAATTAATTATTTCAAATACATGCACCACTTTATGCAACCTGCCTGATTTGCATTGAGGAAAATTCAGCAGAAGTAATTGAGGCACAAGCAAATACTGGCACTGACTGAACTCAATTTTCATTCCAAATTTCTGCAAAATCCCAAGACACAACAATATCAGATGCAGGGGGAAAACAAACAAAAGCAATGTGTAAAGGGAACATGAAGAGAGAATATTACAAGAATCAGAGAACAAAGGGATTGCAAAACTATTTTAGTGCCATAGATGAACAGTGAGGGCTTCATTCAGGCAAGGTGGAATAAGATATCATATGGCATCCTGACAATTGATGTCTTCATTTAAATGTAAGAATTTACATTCTAATTAGAAAGAATTTACATCTTAATCAGAGGCAGCTGTATTATCTTGTTACTGTTTTTTTCAAAGGTAATGAACTAAAGTACTGCTGTGCTTTTTCAACCAGAAACTAAATAGACAGCATACAGTGTTATTTTATAGTCTACCTGCTGTAAGCTGTTATTAATATTTTCAAAGACTAAATTCCAACAAAATCTTTTAAAATAAAAATTGTACTTGACATTGCTCGAATGATGTTATAAAGACTTGTTTAAAATATTTAACCAATACCCTTTCTAACTTATATTTTTAAGTATATGTAGTCATAAAGGTATCATTAATATGGCACCAGTGAAGCACAAATCCATTTTAGGCTTCAACTAATACAGTATAATATTGGAAGGAAAAAAGTATTTGGAATTTTTTTTTGTTAAAGAAACAGGTCCACACATATTTCTCCATGATGTTCATACAATGCATAAGGAAAAATCAATTCAAAGATCATTTTTGTAGCTCATGTATAAGTGCACTTTTAACTGAGGCCAAATTGAAGTGTTTTAGACACTTGTTCTTAAGGACGAGTCCTGCCAAGGAATACAGAGCTGCTTTTAGAGGCATTTTTAGACTTAGAAAATCACAGCTTACTAGTTCAGCCTAATTACATATTTTTGGACTCTTGCACAATTTCAAGAGTTTTGATACCAACATACAACATGCAACTGCTGTTGGGAAACTTTAAGTGTACAAGAGTGCAGTAGAAAGTAAAGATACTTTTTTCTCCTACGAAGAAATTAGACATGGCCTGAGAAGTTCCTGGTTTAGTTCCCAGCTCTGCAAAAACTAACTCTGGAAAAACTTCGTTTCACTACTATTTCATGTCTCCACATTTGTATAAGATCTCTCTCAGCTCTATGTCTATTCATAAGGGAAATATTTTTGGGGCAAGATCATTTATTGCTACAAATTATGCAGTGCTCAACTGAACTGGATTCAGCCCTAAAGAGTACCGATTTAGGATCCACAGTCTTCCATCATACTGGCTCTTCCTCTGAGCTCTGCAAACATTTTGTGTATTTTCATGTATCTCCTATTAATAATAATCCCCCCCAATCTGGAATCTTCCACCAACTTAGAAAACTAGGTGGAAATTGCCAAAAAAAACCTAATTCATTTGCCACCTCATGGTTTAAATTAATTGGCACCGGCCAGAAAGACTCACATCCTGAGACGGACAGACATACTGGCAGAATGTTTGAATCCCCAGTGTGCTGCTGAAATACAAAGTACTCAGCTGGGTAAATGGAAAGGACCACTTTTCAGATGAAGATTTGCCAAGCCCATCACCCTGTGGCAAATAGCAGGATAGGTATTGCTGTGCACTCTTCAGTGCAGGCAACCTCTGCCGACCTGCACGTGACTTCTCAAACCCGGTCCCTCGGAATGCGGATGGAAAATGGAGAGTTAAAGAATGCACAGGGGGTTTTTTAGGGTGGTTTTTTTTTTTTTTTTGGCTTACTGGTTCAGGCTGAATATCAGCACTTAGGACTTCCCTGTGATTACAGATCAAATTTACGTGACATCACCCACTGAGTACTAAAAAGATACGATTAAGAAAACACGGACAGTAGGACACTAGTTATTCATCCCTCTGTACAGTAAGGAACGTAATAAGTACATCCCAAAGATATACTAAAAAGTCCATTTTTTCTTGATCTTTATAGAACTGTAGAAACACTAAGGCTGGAAAAGACCTCTAACATCACTGAGTCCACCCATAAATCTAGCGCTGCCAACACCACCACTAAACCACGTCCCTCAGTGCCACATCTACATGTGTTTTAAATAGCTCCAGAGGAGGTGATTCAACAACTTCCTTGGGAACCCCGGTCCAATGCTTGGTAACTGTTTTGGTGAAGAATTTTTTCTTAATACCCAATCTAACCCCTCCAATGCAACTTGAGGCCGCTTCCTCTCATCCTGTCACTTGTTACTTGGGGGAAGAGACTGAGAGCCACCCTCTTACGGTTAAGAGAGGAAAAGAGACCCCAGAAAACACATAAAACACATCTTCTTAACTTTAGAAGACAAGCCTGAAGAAAAATTTCTCGCTCTTGAGAGATAAAGCAGATCAGACTTTGTGACTCTCTGCCAGAGTTTTCAGAAAACTACAGCTAAATGAAGTCAAAGCACTCATGAAAATTTCTACTGGAGACACTAATTGATCTTTGAAGAAATCTTTGATTCCTCTTTTTAACTCTTGAGAAACACAAACCACTACACAAGCAACCAAAACAACCTCTTCCCCCGGTATTTTTAAATATTTTCAAGTAATATCATGTATTATTAGGAATGGAAAGATATTTGACAAAATTATCAGCATTATCTTCTGGTATTAATTAGAACACTATTTTCATTTATATAACTACTTTACTGGCATAACTAATTTGTTTCCAACACCTTATTCTAGATTAAAGGGTCATTTTTTTCCAAAAGCCATCAGTCTCCACTAAAACCATTTAGTATCACATGCCTAATTTATTGTATTTTTTCCATTCACTTTCAAATTGTATTATCCCTTCCTATGTTCCATTTAAATCTTGAAACTATGTTAAAGTTGGTTTTACTAACACTGGACTGTAGCAATGCTTCAGATACGGAAATCAACCCAAACATACAGCCAATATCAGCTTATTTTAATAGTTCCTTTTCTGAAATGAAATAGAATATGAAGCTCTTACTGAACTCACTTCTGTCACTTAACCACCTTCTAAAATTTCATCTTACATGTATTTTGTAATTTCATGATTCATCATTACCAGCCTTTTTTTCTTAGCAGTACTAAACCAAGCAGACTTTGCCCTGTTCCTAACTATGGTTACCATATTAGCCAATTTTTAAAACATGGACTTTTACTATCACATGTGTAAGTTAACTAATTATCTGAGCATGCAAGACAAAGCTTTAAAGTAAAATATAGGTTAAAATCCAATAAAGGTAGATAGTGAAATGCAATATTCCTCAACATTACTATCTTACTATTGTGAAGTAACTACAAAATTAAAAATGTACTAAGTTTCCCTGTACCATTGATTTTATACTTTGGAAAGCATCTAAACAAACACATTTGAGTATACTGTAATCAGTACTCTAATAGTTTTTTAAATACTTGGAAGATAGACATTAACATTTCTAAGTATCAGAAAACTGCAGAAAATGCAATGTACATTTTTTCAAACAGAAAGACTAAGGACTTCCACATTATATTAAATCTATCAATATTTTACATGTATTGCTATGCTAACAATACACATGTAAATATAACCTATTATTGCAGCTCTGGTTCATAAAACAATCATTTCAGATAGACATAATTTCTGTCACTATGTAATCACATTTCAAAGGTTTCAAAGTAATATTATAGAGGTTAAAATACACCCTGAAGTTCAATTGCATCATTCCATATGTTCCTTTCTGATGTGATATTTTAATTTCATGTTTTCTTCTTTGGGGTGCATACTGTTACTATTATTCCTCCATTTTTTTTTATTTTAAAGTAAACAAAAGTGACAGTTAAAAAAAATGCCTTGTGAAGTTATTATTCAAAGTCTGACTTTTTTACTTATGTAGTTCTGTAGACTACTAAATAGTCCATTAATCTTGAAAATAATTTTTTTCTGGAGCAAGATTATAGATCTAGGTCTCAGGTTGCTATTATAAAAGCAGGATGTATGTAACGTGCCACATTTTGAACATGGGATTAAACCTGGGATTAATCGAGATTTACATTTAAATTGACTTTAACATCAGCAGGAGTTCTGTGGTTAATTCTGGGTGCACAGTCAGGGGGGCAGATTGAGGCCAGCTGAGAGCGAACCACTGCGACTTCTACCTTAAGGTCAGGTTTTGCTGGGAATATCTCATTTAGTTATTGGCTCAGCTATGTCTCCTGCACTCCAGCCACTCTGCTGGAGCTGGAGAGGATGGAACAGCCACCCTACTACAAGGGCAGCATCACTTCCCTCAAGTTTTTAACAAGAGTGGAGGTTTTTCGTGAATCCCAGCTCCGGTCTGCAATTGCCTGTTGAACCAGGAGCAAGGCACAGCCAGTGCTTCGCAGAGAAAGCTTTTCATGAAGTTTAAATTTGTGCCTGGCACAGAGCCCTGGGGGCGGCAGGCAAGTCTCCGTGAGGTTAATCTTGAGAAAAGTCCAAGAGCCACTTCCACACAAGAATTTCCAGCCATAAGATCACTCTGCAACTCATGCTGAAGGAAAGATTACAGTGTGAAAACCCCTCGCCATCTCCACCTATTGTGACTGTTTTCAATCAGAGGCATTGTGAGTAACGGAGGGAGAAATTGCACCAGGAATACAGGACTGATCAGGGGGAAAAGGTTTGTTGTTCAGTTAAGCAAAAAGCTCAAATGGAAAATGTTTGGCAGGGATTTTTCAGGGAGTGATTCAGAGTCCAGCCTAATGGACTTTGGTTTTTAAATCCAAAGGGAGATCAATTCACTTGGCTTCACTTTGCAGCAGAGATTAGAATATATTCATACAACTTTTCAAGCATTGGCCCAAGCCAATAAATATCTATATTCTACAGAAACCCTAGTACAAGGAATTCAGAACATAAAATGAAAAATACTTATTTATATCACAGGTATTTGGGGAAAAAGGACTAGTAATATGAATCCTCCATACAGACTGGGAGAGAGATTACACATGAGTTTTTTAGATCCACAAACACATTAGGAAGTTTACTCCCTCACCATTGGATGTACATGCCACCTACCTTAAATTATGATCACTGAATTTACTGATTATATATTTGTGCATTTTGGCAGTGATAGTTTAAGAAGAAGAAGTAAAAACAGCAGTTGATGTCAGAAGTTGAAAAACAGTTGAATGAAGTAGATATTTAGTGAAGAAGTGGAATGAACTGAGAGAAATGGCTTAACTATATTATTAGAGGTGTTTTGTTTTACTGATTTCCATTATTTCATGTTATTAGAGGTATTTGATATTTCCACACTCTCATGCTAAGTGCAAAACTACTTAATAGTTAAGATACCCCTTTTTAGATTTATCCAGTGTCTCCAACAATTTTTCAATTTATTCTACTTGGTAAGTTGTTTTTTTTTCCTATCTCTGCTTCTTCCCATTCTGCTTACAGTCTTCTAAAAAATTGGCTTTGGTTTTGAATATATTCAAGTGTTCTTTTAGTTCATACGAATGATTTAAACTCATTTTGACACACTATTGATAACACTTAAATTTGCTGTAGCTATACTTTAATTTAATTCCTCTCTTCATTGTTTGTTAACACAATAAAACAGTGTTTGACAGAGAAGAATATGATTTAATTTACATTTACTGCTGATGTCTTCCTAATAACCACACTGTTAAGGTCCCACTTGCTGCTTAATTACTTAACCTCATTTCAAGAAATGTCATGGTCCAAAGAATGTTTTTTCTAATAAAGTGAAGTTTTTCAGTGTATCTAATATCCAGGTTGTGTCTAATATAAGTCTGCATCCAACAGTTCAAAGTGTAAGTCAAACACAATTTACTGTTCTCACACTAGGCTAAGCATTTTTGAAAAGTGAGGCATACTAAAATGGTAAAAAGACCCTGAGTGGCCATTTAAAAATCTTAAAACAAATTTCAAAAGTGCCAATTTTATAAGCAGTCACACTTAGATTCTACTATTATGACCTGGAAAAAGAGTAGCATAATCCTTGGCTGAGCACTCATCATATTCCCCCTTTCCTGTGGAAAGGGTAGCAAACAGTTTGTCTATGAAATGTGGAAATATTTCTTTTCTCCACACTGCAGAGCAGTGGAATCTCTACTAAACATCAGGAATTTGTACACAGTCCAGGCTGGGGAATGAGCTATCTTAAAAAATGCACTTGGGGCAAGAAAAGGGCTGCTTCCTTCTGTACCAGGTCCTTAATTCATTTCTTTGGTTGACGCAAGTAGAATCAGGATCAGCTGATTAATTCCTGCTACACCAATTAATTTAATATCTCCCAGGTTTTCTAAAGAACAATTGGCTTTGTCCTCCCTCCTCTCAGTTTAGCCTGAGGTCTGTGGGATTTATTTTGTTCAAAATCCCACTGTGGATCTGAGCAATTGCCTGCATTATTGACAGGTTTATTTCTGCCAAGTCAAACTGAAGAGAGTCCTGTTAAAAGTCAATGTTTTCTGACTCCCCCATGGTATTAAAGACACAGAGGCAGGCTGAGAACAGGATGGAGTGACAGTTTTACCATGAGGAAGGGAAGATGTAGTTGTCTCAATATCCTGTTCAACACAGACACAGGCTGGAAGTTGCTCTCTTCTAATATAAGTCTGAAGTCTTTGAACACTCTGTTACCTCCACTCTTTTATGTCATAAAACTGAAGCCTGGTTTCAAACCTGAGCTGAGACCTAAGGAACATCCATCCTAATTACTATTACGGGTTTAGTTATTTAGGAGCGCTTGACAGAATATACTGGAACCAACTAAAATGCCTGTGGGAATAAAAGTTGGTGCTTACTGCTTGAATTGATCCGCGGACATTCTGCTTATTATGTGCAGATCAGCCACAGCTCTGAATGGTAAATATGGCACACTGAGCTGGTGTGTGACCATGCTACATCTTCCTTTCATATACCAGTACAGATACAAATGATCCTTTATTCAGACTGTTTCCTAAATCACATCCAAATGCCCAAACCCAAGTATGACAGATGGATAAGCACCACAATATTCCTACAGCAGTCACAAGAAGAGATCAAAATACAGATTATTTTCTAAAAGGTACCGATGTACCTCGGAATTTTGAAATTTTCTAAACATTACTGACCTGTTTCATCCTTCGAAGTAAATGAACTGTTAGAGTCGTTCTTGATGTCACTGCTGAATTAGACAAAAAAAACCTGAACCACCTCTAAGTCACGGACCCAAACTGCTCAGCAAACAGACATCAGTGGAAGTCCATTTGGACCTGAGTCACTAAGCACGTGGTGAAACACTTGCTGTACATATTTATTGTACAGAAAACCTACCACAATTAATTAGATACTTTGGAGTTGGTCATATTGTAGGGCACAGATTAAGGAAAAAGTAGACAGCAGTTAACCCATTTCAGTCCCTATGATATTAACTAGCATAACAGTTTGTAAAGATTTTATTTTTTAAATTGGTTTGTATGTTTGGAATTAGGAAAGAAAACTTGATTAAAAAGTTTTGAAAAACAAACAAAACTGAAGACAAGCTTTTAAAAAATCATTACACCCCTCTGCATTAAAATGCGTATTTAAGCTCTCCTCTGCCAGTTACTATTGTCAAAATATACAGCAGTAGTTAATAAGACAAGACTAGACTTAACTGTTGGCTTTCATAATAAAACATGAAGATAAAAATGAGGGTTGGTATAATTTATAAGAGAGAAAATGATGTACTAAAAGCAAGACACTAAATCAATTTTAAACACCAAACACAATTTATGTCTGACTTTAAAACTCATCCTCCAAACATTAATCTAGACAAAGGCCAGAAACTGAATGAGGCATAATTTGTGAAACTGATACCTTTCATCATAACCTTTAGCTGAAAAGGTCATTAGATATATTATATCTAAGTGAGCAGCTTATCCCTGCTTCATTACTGATAATTAAGGCAAGTAATATTTTCTTGACAGTAATGTGTCCAGTAAGAGATATCGTCTAGTTTGCATAAACCAGACATTAATTACCAGAGTAGTATCAGAGATAAAAAAAATTAAGTACCTGTGTAACATAATTTCATTATTTTTTCTTCATTTCCTTAAAGAATTAGCAGGCTCAGAAACATAATGAGCATATTAAGAAATCCATTTTCAAGCATTTATTAAAACCCTTATTACACACTACACAAATATATTTTTGCACATATGTAAACCAGAAATGAAGGCATCTTGAAATACACACATAATTTAGATATTTTGTCATCACAGCAACATTCAGTGGTGAAGTACAGTTACCAAATAACAGGTTCACATTTGGACTTCATTTCAAATGTTAAGGCTTTCGTAGAGATGCAGTCACAGATGAGTTCAAGACCTCTGATCTGCAACTTCAACTCATGTAAAGGCTGTTTCACCTTATTTGCATAAATGGTAGTTTTGATGTTATACAGAACAGCGTATGGATCAAGTGTCCATGTGAGGATGACAGCTCTGTCACTCAGATCATAATCTATTTAAGAGTTCTCATTTCCCAGTAAAAATTACTTTCAATGTTTTTAAAAGCTATATTTGCACGGTGTTTAACAAACAGAAGAAAGAAGGATTAATTATCTGCAATGGTTCACTCTCCAAGGTATGTTATCTACCATACTTCACTCTATGCTAACCTAGGCAAATGTTATCTAGAGAGATTTTTACCCCCCTAGTCATAAGGGCTAAATGCTGTTGTCATTTCATGCCTTGCAGAAGCCATAGAAGTAGTAGCTTACCCTTTTCTCCCTTGAACTCCTCTTCCCATGAACGTTTGCATCATGGGGGCTACAAGCAGGATTTCTCCAAAAGCATCATTAATTTACAGGAAGGTCCAAGAGCCCCTTGTCGGGCAGGAATTGGCTTGTTATCATGAAGCCTGCTCTCTACCAGACAGAATGAAGCTATGGGGTGGTCTCAAAAGAAGATTCTCTGGGCTTTCTAGGGAAAAAATGCCCTAAAGTTCAAAGTTAAGGTAGGAAGAAGATGGATGGTAAGGAGAGGAGGAAGACTGTCACAGATCCCCGTGGCAATGAAAAAAGCTGTCACTAAAAAGCAAGTTAAGCTGGAAAAGATTTACAGAAAGAGCTGTCTCTCTGTCTCTGCTACATGGCATATACAAAGTATGGAAAGCATTGATACATCACCTACACAGCTTTTGGAGAAGGCAGAGCTCACAGGTGCATTTCTGAGTCCTGCTACAGATGCCCCGTGGATGTCAACTGCCAGCCCATGGGGCTTGAACGGACACAGTCAAAACCAGCCAGAGGAGCACTTCTACTCATGGTATTTGTGCACGTTATTCCGAAATAGTTAATGTATGAAGTTGACTGACAATGTGTTATCACCGTGATCATTTGTCGGAAACAGACCTTAAATACTGGAAAGTTAATTGAAAGATCTGTTTCGTGATAACCACCTAATGATAAAACAGCATGAAAGCTAAATTAAGGCAAAATGGGTGAGTGTCTGGAAAAAAACAATGAACAAATCTTTCAGCCGTAATTGACATTATTAAAATTCTGATCTAGCCTATTTTTGAAATTTGCAATATGCAAAATAACCACTTCGCATCAAACACAAAATCATTATTTGGGTTAAAGGAAACGTAAGGAAAGTGAGGGTAAGATAATGACCATGCCTGTAGATGCTGCTCCCCTCACCCCTGAGGTGAGACCATCTGCAGTTGTAACGAATGGTTCTTCTTCCTCCCCAAGGACAAAGACCAAACAATACTAGTGAGATTGTGAGATAAAGTTCTGTGAACTTGTTCGGCATTTGCGATTGTATGTGGAGTTGCAAGTCCATGTTGCAGCTCCACATTCAGGTGACATAACAGCCACAGCACCAAAAATGCAGAGAAGGCCATAAATCTCAGTCTCTGTGAGTACCAGAGTCTCACATGGTCCAGATTCTGGGTACAGGCCAATTACAAGTCCAACAGAAAAGTAACCAAAGTGATTATATTTAAGGAGGAAGTTCACCTAAACCGGAAAATATTGTCACTTCAACCCCAAACAAAGCTATCGATGCTCTCACTGAAAACTGGCTACGCTCATCTGTGCAATCCTGCCAGACTTTCTTGTGACAGCGGTATCCAAAATAGCACTTTCGATGGCAGATGGCCAGGATATTTCTGCCTTTTCTTTTGGATCAATTCCTTGTCATGGCCCGGTTACCTGTAAGCTAAAACACCACCGGCAATGGCCACCTAACAGCATGGACCAAAACAACGCTCACACCGTTATCTGCTACACCCCTCGTGCCATAAGACACTTGTGCTTGACCACTTTGCACCTTTCTTTAATCCCAGAAAAATTTTGATGGTGTATCTTCTTACTAAAATTTGCCTCTAATATTTTAGTAAAACCTCAGACAACTCTAACATCTCAAGGACTGGAAATCAAAACAAAATCCCAAATGTTGATATGTTATTTTAAAATCTCCTGTGATGGAAAATGTCCTCATTCTTTCCAGTTCCTTGGATAAAACAAGTGACAGCAACCATTGGCACCTGGCAGCCAAAACAACTGATGTTACTTTTACTCTAAATATCCTCGATTCAGTCCTGAAGAAGTTGTTGATTGGCCTCCAAAAGCTTTCTAAATTAGAACTATTGTTCTTTAACATGAGAACAGAACCGCTGAGTTAGTGACATGTAAAACATTGCTCATTGGTGTCAGTATTTGTAGGATTATGGCATATGATACTGCAGATGGCTATTTATTTATAAAGAATAGCACTATTTCAGTTATGAATTATTCATATGTGGTATAATATTGACAGAAATCACTTGCATGTATATCCTGAAACATTTGCTGTTTTCAGTGCTGTTACAAATAATGACTTCATCCATCTGGTTTTACTCTGTATTTTGGTTATAAAATGATCTGAGTAAAAACACAAATCAACCTTTTGCAGCCCGTTCATAGAATCAGTATCTTTTAGTGGATAATCACATAGAAAACAATTTATTAATATCTCCTATATGGCAACAGAGGAACTTGTTTTCTTAACTCTTATTTCCCATTTTGCAATATATAAAGCTTCATAGAGTGAACTTTGAAAATTTGAATTTATGGGTTCTGTTTGTAATCTGACTGTAAGATCTGTATTTCTTTTTTTTTGATACAAGAGTGAAACTGAGGCCCAAATTACTAAAGTGGAATAAATTATTCCAATTATAAACAAAGCTATTTAAATCTTTTCAAAAGATAAAAAACTACAAAAACTAGAAAGTTGAGGTTTTCTGTCGCACTGAACTGAATATAACACATTGCTCTTAAAAGTTTTGTCTTCATTTTTGTACTTTCCTTACAGCAAAGAAATTTTTTTTGCAGGGAATACAGTGGTATATATTAATTCTAATTTTGCTACATATTTTCATGTAAGAGAAAAATTGAGAACAAAACCCTCATAAGGACAGGACCGAAGGTGTAGAAAAATGGGAAGTGGGAATGAAAGATAAAGGATTTCAAAGGTGATAAGGAAAACAGTCTAGGAGGAAAATGGAGAGCCCTAAAGGGAACAAGGAGAATGGAAAACCCCCCACATAAATCCACCCATTTTCCTTTTGTAATATCACAATACATTTTACAGGTCTTTCAGCTTTCTTAAAGTGGAGCTAAGAGCATGTTATGTATACACACTTCTTCTTTTCCCAGAAAAGATCAGATCATGAAAATCATAATCCAAAAATCTCTCCAGCAATTGCTTCTTCAGAACATGGGCAGAGCATCCATAAAGAATCATTCCTGAGAGAAGCACATCGTGAAGCCAATTCTGTATTTCTTCCAGTGTATAACTCTGTACCTCTGCATTAAGAGGATGCAGAACTTATGTACGTCTTGGAAATGCATTTTGGTATGAACTTCATTGTGAACGCTGATTAACCTGTGTCCTAAGTAAATTTTACCACGGTCATTGAGATAGTAATGCAAACATCAGTAATTTTCATTTAAATATCAAGTCCACCTTTTAACTGTAAACTGACTCTGGAAAACGTCTGGATCTGGAGTGCTTAATAAGCCTTTTCTAGTATACATTTTCGAGAATGTATACAAATGGTTTATTTTTTTATCCCAACAATTTGCTTAATGTGATAATTTCATATCATTCCAGCACACACAGTAACTTGTTATTTTTACTAATATTTTATTGTTCTTACTTTCCAACTATTTCTTTTTCATTTGGCAGTTACCATGACGTGTTTTTTTTCTAAGAGTGTTATTAATAGATATAATGGAATATTTTTTCAAATAAGAAATGTAATGCCAGAAACTTGAGAGCCTCACTGGAGATCAAAGGTGTAAACTTATGCTGACAACTCCTCCTAATAAGTCTTTGCTTTTCACAGCTTGCCTCAGATTAAGAGGCAAAAATTACCATTTTGCGCTTAAAATGCTACCACTGCATCGTCGGGTTCTCAAATCTTCATTCAGAAAGGGCAAAATTCAAATTTAATTTATTGCCAAACTGGGGAAAAAAGCTCCCAAATCCAGCCACTGTTGTCAGTTATAAAACTAAAGCTGCAGTTGCATAATTACCTCAGTGTTAATTTGACTGGAAAATAGATCGAACTGTTCTGGATGACTGTACAAAGAATGACAAGAGATGGAATCAGATTTTGTTTTTAAAAAGTATTCTAAGACAGACCCATTATTTTCCCCTCTCTCGATTGCTCAGTTAAAACATTAGGCTGAAGATGTGTTTTGAACACTGGGGAGCGATGCACAGGCTCCTGGAGGATGTTTGCAGTGGGTTTCTTCTAACAGTACGAGCATGACTGTGTACTCCTTGTGCTCCACACTTTCCCCTGTGGCAGTAAGGGAGCAGTGAAGGGACCACTGCAAACCACACAGCTTTCCAGCAGTTTCAGGCCATGTACTTGAAAACTTGCATTTTTATTTCAGGTTTTGACAAATGGAAAAATCGTGTTGAAAATTCTGACATCAAAACCTGCAATTTCACGCTTCATGTAGACAACATCCCTTTCGATGTAAATACACATGAAAGTAAACACCATTTAAAATTTTTCCTCCTAAATTCAGTACTAAGCATTTTCTCATATTAATTATCTAGAGAAAAAAAATCTAAGAAAAAATTGTGACAGCTCTTTAAAAGTGTAGGACTTTGGACTTGCATCCTATTTTCATGGTGTTCATTACATACTTGCAGCTTTGGCATCTACACTACCTTATTATGTATTTATTCTTCTTCTGCACACAGGAAATTTTAACGAAAATTAGCAATATTACATTAAAACATTGAAACAGCTAAACTTCTGCTTAATTTACAACAGTGACTGATACCAATGTGGAATACATTCTGACAAGGAACCCACCTGATCTGTGAAACTAATTTCTTTGATTTGGCATTCAAAAATGAATTTGTGGCAAATAAGATAGGTGAAACTATCCCTAAGTAATACCAAATTTACCATATATCAGCATATTTAACAGTTTCTGAAACACTGGTCCAAAAAAAGGAAAATTATTTTTAACTACAGTAGCAAGTACAGCCTAAAGAATGCTTCAAATAAACAAAATTTGGAGATCTGAGTTAATGAAGATGCACACAAGATGATAAAGCAAGACTTTGTGAATATCATGAATATTTGCCTGTATAAATTTCTCACACAACTTTTTTTAACTCCACAAATTTTGCATTTCAATACCAGGTTACAAAGTTCTAACTAACACCATTTTTACTCATGCACATATGATCAGAATCTTATTTTAAGGAAGTCAGTAATCTCTTTTAATTATAGAAGAAAGTTCAAAGAAGAAAAAATCAAGACAAAGTCTAACCCAAATCTCTGATGTTTCTGAGATCAATATGAAGAATCCAACTTCATGCATGGATCTGCTCATGTGATGTAGCAAATTTGCTTTACTTAGAAAACTATTGAAAAAATTGGATTATTTATGTGATAACTTATTCCTGGCCTATTCTTGGGATAGACATTTCTGAATGGGAGAATTTCTGTTAGTTTTGCTGTTTACTTCCTAAACTGCAGACAAAAAAGTAGGGAAGGAATCAGCAGAGATTTCAATACGGGAATTTCTTGTTCATTTGATGTGCAATTGAAAAATGGCAATTTTTATAAACACAATCTCAAAACTCAACCAGTTTAGCATGAGGCTTAATGCCTGAATTTCTTCTTATGGGAAAATGTTTAAAAAGTCCACTTGTTCAATGCAAACCCATGGCTATTACACAAGCTTAGCCAACTACTTCTGTACAACACTGTGTAGGGCTGTGCAGTAACGCTCCCGTGGAACAGCTGCGCTGACACAATGGGCTGCAGACGTTTTTACTGTCCTAATAATCCACATATTAAAGAGTCCCTAAATACTCATTGATGCGACAGACCATAACAACTCCCTTGGAGCTGTTTCAGTTTATCAGGTCAGTGATCTGCATACTGAGGATTCCCCAAGTACTCATTGACAGGTAGCATCTCATATACACTTGTACTAAAATAATAATTGCGTCAAAGGAACTGTTAAATCCCAGATGCAAGAACAAATTAATTTAAAACCACCGAGACAGCACTTTGCTTTTTCTAAAGCTCTGACAAATCTAGACAAATTTACTAGACAAACCAAGACATCTGAACAGAACAACCGTTCTCAAATGTTATGGCTGTTTTGCATTGTGGTTAAAAATACCACCCACCTTCTCTTCAATGAATTACAACCACTACCTTTCTGCTAGGCAACGGTGCCCTAAAACCTGTCCTCAACACTGGTATAAAAGAATGAATTAAAAACCTGCTACGGAGTTAATAATCTTAATTGAAGCCTCAATTCACTGTTCCCTGTGTCCTCACTTTCTTCCACTGTGCAGTGTTTTCTTCTGTCCTCACCTCTTAACTACAATTCACTGAACCCCTTATTTTTCTCTTTCTCTTTCCTTTCATACCCCAACAAGTGTTTCACCTTGTCAGCTCAGATCCTTTTAATTTCTTCCTCTATTTTTACTTCTCACTACATTTATGCTGTACAGATAGGAGGAAAAACTAATAGAGAGTCTAGAAACCTCTGTACACAAAAGAACCTGTAGTGATTTACCTGTTCCCACCCACTGCACCATGCAATGACAACTGCTTCAACCTCTAGACAACTTTCTGGCTTGATCTTGATTTTCAGACAAAGCTGAGCATGAAAGCATTCATGCAGATTACCGAAGAGAGTGAATGACTGCATGGAAACTGCCTACAGTCAAAACACAGCTCCTCCAAAGGCAGAAATCCAGAAAAACAGGCTGATTCACAATGTTGAAGTAGAACACCTCAGAGTCAATGCCCATGATGAACTTCAGCCTGATAATGCTATATCTATCCTCTCCCATTTGGTATAGGCAGCTGTATATCTATGTATCTATCTGGAATTCTTCAGGGCTGTCTGATATTCCTGCTAACTCTTACATCATTTGTTCCACAGGGCTCTGAAATCAGACAGTTCAAGTATTATTTATAGGCCAATCAGGCAGCAAATCAACTACATTGCTTGTTTATGTCACTTGCTTTTTATGACTCATTTATGTGATGGCTACCAGGACACAGAGATCGAGCTGACATTGGTTGTTGTGTGTTTGTGAAAACATTCTTCATGAAAACTGTTCTTCTAAATCAGATGAGGCCTCAATCAAATGTACATTAACAGTCAGGGTAGATGCAGTATTCTTTCAGAGAACTCAGCAGCTGAAAGCTGATAGTCAAACCAAGGAACCAAAACAAGATGTGAAAGTACCAAAAACCCCCAAACTGATCCATGACTTACATAAGACTGGCTGTGATAACGGATACAAAGAGATTTAATCAAAGAGATAACAGGATATCTCATAATAGTGTAACACAAACACTTAGACAATGCAAACTCAGATTGCGACAGGTCATTTCTCGAAAGTTAAATAGCACCATAAAAATGAAGAAGAAAGCAATTCTTCTTCCCTTAGAACACTCCTAATAGGTAACCCTTCTCCTCGGTCTGTATATTTTATGTTTCCCTTTCAAAGATCTGAATTATTTCTCTGCAGTCTTTTTCTTTATCATCTTGATAAATCCAGACATATTCTAAACATCACCGCAAAGATTATTTTTCTAGTCCAGTGATTTTGGTTAGGAACACCAATGTTGTTCTGCCCTTCCTTTATCCCATTTTTTACCGCTGAAGCAAACACAAACCACATCTCCTAATTTTCAAGGTCCTTGCAATTTAACATCAATTTAAATATCACCTCTTAAACAGCAGCATACTTACTCATTATCTGTGAAAGCTATTTCTTGTTTTGTCTTCTTAGGTTTGGGATGTAAAGCATTATTCTTGCTGCAGCCAAAGGATTAGAGGTATGGTCAGGGGGTGTGTGTACGTGTAGGTCTCTCCACAGTAAAATGAATTTTCCTTGCACAGTCTCACTTGTAGTAGCAAACAGGGTCAAAAGGCACAGCTTGTAGAACTCTTCTCCAGCTTTCTCTCCTGACACTGACTCTGTTTTCCTTCTTCTTTTCTCTTTGCAAAAGAAATGGGAGAAAATGCAAGGATTTTCCCCTTCCTGTATCTCTCAGTTGTACAAGAAATTTTTGATTGCTGCAGGACTTGGCAAAGATGAAGGCGGCAAACACGCGGAGGAAAAAGACTGAAGGTTCTTGAGGGGTTGCTAGAGGAAGAGGTCATCTTAGGAAAATGGCATTTTACCAGAGAAGAGAGAGAAACTGGAACAGTTATACCACGAGCTTTTGTCCAGCTAAGATCCGGGACCAATGACAGGGACTGAGATCTGGGTTTTGATGACAGGAGAACAAATGAACCTGGTTCACTCAACAAAGTAGCACATCACCCTTCCTACTGATGAGAAGGAACTTCACTGCAAGGGAAAAAGGGGAGTACTTTAACAGCGAGATCTACTCATCATCTGTGGTGTTGTACAGAGCCTGGGATACTAAAACCTAAACCTTCCTGCACGAAAGATGGAAGAAATGGGGACAGAGATCTGGAAAACAGATGTTTTTCTTGTGATCTCTATTCAGCCAAGTGGTACACAGCCCTTATGTATTTGATGAGATATCCCAGCCCAGGTCCAGTAGACCAGCTCTTCACTGGCAGTGTCCCAGTCCAAAGGACAAGTGCTTCACATTAAACAGAAACACACAGTATAATTCCATGTGTGTGTGTGAGACACCTATCACTGTCTGAACAACAGAGCTTCACAAACGCCAATAACTGTTTTTAGAATGAAAGTGTCTGAGCTCATCAGCTGAAGCTGGGTTTGCACACGTTGCACTTGGCTGTCATCTACAAGACACCACTTAAATATATCGCCTTGTGTGTTTTGATAGGATGACGACAGAATGAAAACCCAGTCCCTTAACTGCCCCTCCACCCAACCTGAAGTCTATCTTGGTGAAGGCATGGTCTTCTGACTACTTTGTCCATCCCTGCCCTAATAAATTTGAGAGCCTAAACATCAGAGAGAGCACACCCTGACTGTTTACCCCTAGGTCTAAACTCTACTGCACAGTCCAGGCTGCACCATGACAGACTGTTCCTTGTCAATCAGCCTCCTGTGTCCTGAGAAACAGGTATGGTAATTCAAATGAACAATTGTCATTTGCTAGTACATTGGTAAAAACTTCTGGAACTATGACAAGTCCAACAACAAGAGCCTTTGCTCACTCTAATATGAATGTGTCTCTGATGACACACTAAGAAGCAAACAGAAGCAGACGTCCTGTGTATCAAAATACAGCAAAGCCCCTCTTTAAAAATGAGGATATAGATGCTAGAATCATCATCCTGCATCTGAACTTGCAAATGAAGCCTAAATTCAAGGTGGGCCAACATACTTCTTTCTGTTGTGCACAGAGAAACGCTTAGAGTAAGAATCCTTGTCCCTTAGGTGTTTCCTGACTCTCACTGACAATGCGTTTGTGTTCTTTTAAAGTAGATTTATGGAACCAGGGCCCCTAAACATTACAGGACATGGGAACTGTGTAACAGCAGAATGACAAAATGAACTGAATAAGCAATGAAGACAGTGTCCATAAATCATCTGTCTTTCATAATCTGCAGCAAGATTTGATGGTACTAAGTAGAGCTATCTCCAAAAAAAGTGCTAGAACAACAGAAGACTCAAGGTGAAAAATCCAAAAATGAAAAATTGTTCATAGATTTGTGCTGAGATGAGGAAAGGCAGTGTGATGAAACACCTGAATCAGTAGCCCTGTATCAATAAAAGTGGTTGGATTGATATGTTTTTCTGTTCTTTGTGATTGAAGCCAGTCTTTGAATATTCATGAGGAACAGGTTTCAGTCTGTGCAAAAAGCTTTTTTGTGTCTTTGTCTTCGTGGGCTCTGTGAAGAAGCAAAGACATCTAAGGATAAGCTTAGAATTTTTAATGTCATATAGAACTTTCATCAGCTGTGGAGCTGAATGAAAGAATTCATCAAACAATAGTTTTCCAACCAGCGATTACATTTCTTTTGGCAAATCAACACTACTAAGTCACAAAGACTCTCTGCTGCCATGGAGTTCAGAAAACAGTCAGTGGCAGTGCCCATGGCATTTGAAGCAGTTTGATTTGAAGTTCTGATTGTCAGCTGAACTTCCATCCCAGAGGACAGAGAATCCTCCTTTGAATCCTGAGGACATAAGACTGACTATTTGGCTTTCTTTTGTTAACGAGTTCATGGCAAGCCAAGAGTTTGGTCACTAATCAAGTGTAGCAGTAAAGATGTTAAGGAACTAATCCAGCTGCTGAAGCCATTCCAATATCTTTGAGTCACAGAATCATCGAATGGTTTGGGTTGGAAGGGATATTTAAAGATGATATAGTCCACTCTTCAAGAAGAGCAAGATTACTCCTATCATGATTCTTAAAACAAACATGAGGAAGGTGGGCAGATGAAGGTGAACACAGGGTGAACGGGAACATCAGCCAAAAAGCAGTGATCACAGCTCAGAGATATAAACAGAATTATATAACAAATGCACATCACAACCACTGCCCATGTGGCCTGATTTAGCACTTTATATCTAGTTATATATGCTCCATTTTTAGAAAGTGCGCAACCATATAGAAAGTACATCCCAGCATTAAAACTTATCATATGAATGCTGTTAATGAAATATTTTCTAATAGCTCTCTTGATGAAGACATAAGGTCTTTAGTCAATTGAAAGTCCAAACTGACACTTTCCTAACATCTGTCATATCTCATGAATTGTAATTATGTGTGGTCCATGAAAGGTTTTTCAAAGGATTGATAATGCGTAAAGTTTTATCAACATGATAGAGAGAATTACTCTTTTTTTATAAAAAATACTATCTTTTGAAGTAGAAGTTTAAAAATCTGTTCTATTTTCAGTCTCTGAAACCGGTAATCTAACTTCAAGTGGATTTTAAAATTATGTTTCTGTAATACAAAGGCATTGTAGTGATCTCTTATTACTTCTATAATAACAAAGCTGTTACAAATCACCACAGCCTGTGTAGATACGGAAAATGATGGGGAAGCCTTCCTTGTATTACAGACTAGGTTTGCATCAACTTTATTTGCTGTTTATGATGTTTCAGTGTCTTGATGACTTCTTACCACAAGTTGCTGTCACAACTGTAGTAGTTACTTAGGATGCATGAATAGCCACAGGACCTAGCAATCCCAAACCCATCAGAGCATGATAGGAGCTGGATTATAATAAAAAAGTTTATTATTCAATCTTTCACTTTATAAGAACACAGGTATTTAAGTATATACAAAAAATGTTCAGGTAATATTTAATCTGAAGTTGGGCGACTTTCGTATGTTCATCTTCCAAGAGACAACCTCATCCTAATTGAAATGCATCTTGATACTTGACAAGGCTACTAAAATAGTTATTTATTCTGTGAATTTATTTATGCAGATAACAAGGTATTTTGATCACAGGTTTAGTAAAAAAAAAAAAAATAAATCTTCATTTTAAGGCTAATTATTAAGAATTAGGAAGAGGTCAACAAAATTAGTTCCAAAAAGTGTTGTTGGTAGTTACCATGTATTTAAAACATTACTAATCTTATGTTTTTGTTGAAGTCATTAGGCACAAATCATTCTTGAGTAATTAATATGAGTGAATATGCAAGAACTCAAAAACTGCCTGTTATAAACCCAGCAATCTGACTTTTCAGTCACTGCCACTCCGTACCCCCAGAAAGAATCTGTCCCATACACTTCTAAATAGACAAGGAACTGTTGCATAGAAACTGTCTAAGGAATCCAAATTGGAATATTGCAACCAAAAAAACAGGAAATCTAAGCTCTGAGAAGTCACTAAAGGTCTCAGACCAACACAGAGGAACTGATCAAGACAAGCAGATATATAATCATAAGTCATCATAAACAAAATAATCTTTTTTTAATAGATAATGATTTTAAGAACCAGCAGTTTACCAGTGTTTCAAGATTTAGATTTAAGTGTATTGTAAAAATATCCCAGACTGCTAGGCTCTTTGTTTTAAAATTATTTTTAAACCTGCAGTCGCCTGTCATGTCTAATTTGTAAGTTTTCACAAAAAAATTGAAAATGTCTAAGTCACTGAAATTTAAACTTCATAATTCATGCTTCATTTTGGGAATTTACTGAGAACTCAGCATCAAATTCCTTTCATTCAAGATTAAAGGAAAAATCTCTAACCAGCATCAATCCTTATTTTAATATGAACAGCAGGATGTGACCTTTTCATTTTTTTAAACTGTTGATGAATTTGCAGACCTCACCAATTCAAATCCCTCTCCTTTAATTTCTTTGGCACTGCAGTGGTAACAGGATGGAGCTCCTCAGCTCCTCTGTCACCCTTAAACCCCTTCAATATTGCTTTACAGACCATAAAACCAGGCCAGGTATTTAATACATTATAGCAGAGGCCTGATGAAGATCTCATTTTTGTACAACTTATTTCTGATGTGGACAAGAACTATTATAATAAGGAAGGTCATTATGTGAAGTCATAGCCTAAAGCTTTGATGTCCCACAGGAAAGAACACACAAGAAAAACCTCAAATCCAGACTAAAAACTTGAAGAAGTTATTTTTTAAGAAGTCATGGTTAACACCAAGGGGAACAAAAGGAAAAAAAAAAAAGTTCCGTAACCATCTAGAAACCAAACTACAAAGAACTGGAACACGTCATGGCAATATGATGCCAACAGCTGTGGCAAAGTGGGTTGAGCCAAGCTCTTGGTAGGCCAAGCTCTGCTTGGTCTACTGGGTCTGAGATGGTGATATTGGTTTTTGTAGCCATGAGAGCTGGTTTAGAGTGAGCAGCACCTACACGGGGCACTGTGTTGTGCCACAGAGACACACTCAAAGGAAAAAGGCTGAGAACAAAATCAGTTATAATAAGTAAATGAATAAATATGGAAAGCAGGACCTAAATTATGGGTAGATTTAGTACACTGCTACTGTAACAAGTGAACTGAGCATGGCTGTGTCGCTGAGTTATTCTTCCCCGCCTTCAGAGCAGCTGGTTACCAAGATTAATGATTTATATATTCAAAAGAGTCCTGATTCTTCTGGACTTGTTGGTTGCAAATGCTGCAGACATCATGATACCCATATCACTTAGCTTCCTCCCCACAAAAATAGATACAACATTCAGCTGTCAAGCATTTCAAAAAGATTATTAATTCAGCTTGAACTTAATCTGCTGAATGAAAGTGCTTTAAAAATGTATTTCAGTTTTAAGAAGAAAAGTACGACTTGGGTCAGAAAGAAAATGAGGCTGATAGTCAGGCCTTTAGGAGTGTGCCACTGAAAGTCCCCTTCTCAGCAACAAGAACGGACTGTTCTTGTTTGAAAGGACAATGTCACTGGGGATCTTTATGCTGCTGTTGGAATACAAAAACAACAGCAAAAGCACACCATTACACCAAACAGTGAGAAATCAAAGCATATTCCAGAATGCAATTCTTCAGTGTTTTCTATCTGCATTATCACAGACCCATCTCTACTTGGAAGGGATCCATATATCCAAACAGCGTGTCTTTAAATCAATATATTGAAACTATGGGAAAAAACTACAAAGAAATAATCTACCTAGAAATAGGACTTTATTCCTCTAACTATTCACAAACTTTGTATTTGAAAAATTAATTATATCTGATGAAGCTAATCATACATATCACTAGCGAAAAGCAGCACTTTTGATGACATAGGCTGTTACTTAAAATATTATGATAAAAGTGACTTCATACCAAAAGGATAATACTTGGCAAAAAGGAAACTTTACCCAGAAATAAAGAGTCTGTTTAGTCAGATCATATTTGTGCAGACAGCTCTTTAAACCAGTAAGGGTGCACAATAAGAAAAAATTTACAATTTGGAAAAGAACTAAAAGATTAAAATGACAGATGATTTTGCTTTGTCATTCTTACTACAGTTCTGTGTAACCAAAATGCTCCAAGCAGGTGTAAGCTTTGGTGATGGTCAACAGAGCAACAGGTACTTTGTCTGATGTCTGACCAGCACTGCTGGTCCATTCACAGCGTAATGTTCTAACAAACAGTAAGTTATGTTTTAAATACCTCTTGGATTTTTATCCCCCACACATCCAATATTTCACTGGTTTACCTCAAAGGAGGAGTTTTGACGAAACAAAGATAACAAAACGCTTCCCAAAACCAAAAGGCTTCCCAAAAACCAAAATGCTGTGGTCGGGAGAAAACAGCAGCCACGCATCTGCAAACAAGGAAGTCTAAAGTCAAAAAAAAAAAAAAAAAAAAAAA